>WBNM01009643.1:26419-36488 GCA_013399055.1 Ramphastos sulfuratus | reverse complement strand
GAGGCACTGGAACAGGTTGCCCAGGGAGGTTGTGGCTGCTCCCTCCCTGGAGGTGTTCAAGGCCAGGTTGGAGGAGGCATTGAGTGCCCTGTGCTAGTGGGAGGTGTCCCTGCCTATGGCAGGGGATTGAAACTAGATGATCCTTGAGGTCCCTTCCAACCTTACCATTCTATGATTCTATGATCATCTTCGTGGCCTCCTCTGGACCTGCTCCAACACTTCCATGTCCTTCCTGTGCTGGGGGCTCCAGAACTGCACACAGGACTGCAGGTGTGGTCTGACAATAGCAAGATTAGTAAATGCTTATTTATCAGCATTAAGGGTTTGTCTCCAGGCTGCCTCAGGGCTTCAGCATCAAACTTGGCACCAGCCTGATGCCACTCAAATGGGTGCCCATGGCCCTTATAATTACATGGGAAAAAAAAAAAAAATCCTACTTGTCTGACTCTTCCCTTTCTTACCACCACCCTCAGGCCATAAAGATATCTTCTGACCCTGGGAACAACTTCTCAGCTAGCTCATGAAGCAAAGGGTGATAGATTCCCTGCAACGTGAGCTCTGAAGTGCAGAGCAGACAGGAGACCTGGCCCTGGGCTTGTCACAGGGACAAGCTCCTGGCTTCTGAGCCAGTTGCACCTCACACTGGTCCCAGAGGGAACCCATGGCCCAACATAAGGCTTCTGAAAAGCCTTGGGAATTTTGGGTGGCTCTCTGCAAGTATTTAGAGGTGCAACTAAAGAGGAGAAACAGACAATTAGGAGCAGCCACTGAGCTCAAGTGGCCCTGACAAGAACATCAGGCATGGAAAGAGGTTACAGGATCCCAGAATCCCTGCATGGTGAGGGTTGGAAGGGAGCTCTGGAGATCATCCAGTCCAACCTCCCTGCTAAAGCAGGGCACCCACAACAGGCTAGCAGCAATTTCAGCTAAAGGAAGGTCTCCTGATATGCTTCACTAACCCCACTGATCCCTAAAAGCAGAGCTGAGCTGTGGAAGCAAAGGAAACAGCAGAGGAGTGACCCTCACCCAGACTCCTGCCCAGCTGCAGCAGCACCACCACCACCACTGCCAGGAGCTGCCCTGGCCAGAGGAGAGACACCAGCATGGTGCAGGGACCCACAGGAAGGAGAGAGCTTCTCCCTGCCCTGAGCCTGCTGGGGTAAGGGAAGCAGCTGGGGGAAGTTGGGGACAGACCAGACAAGCCACCCCCAGCCCTTCTGACCTGCCCCAGGGGAGGGCTGCCCTCCCTGAGCTCTCCATCCAGGATGTGCCCTGGGAGGGAAATCTGCTCTGCCCCCTTCCTGAGTGGGGACAGTGGGAGGAAAGTTCTTTTCCAGCTAGGAGGATTCTGCAGCATCCTGGCCTCACCTCTGCAGTGGGTGGGGATGAGCTGCTGTGCAAAGACACCCCCCCCCACTCCCTGCAGCCTTCCATGCTTGATCCATCATCTGCCTTCAGGGCATAGTCTTGTGGTGATGGAGATGTTGGGCAGGAGGTTGGACTTGATGATCTTAGAAGTCTTTTCCAACTTTAATGCTTCTGTGCTTCAAGAATGATTCTTGAAGCAGCTTCTTCCTTTCCTAGAGCTAGGTCAGAGTCACAAAAGGCCAGAGACAGCTCTTGTTGCAACTGCAGCTTTATTGGGATCTGGTGGTGAAGGAGCACTGGTCCCATCACAAGGTGTGAGCTAACAGAGCACTTCCCCCTTACTGCAGGGTGCAGCAAAATTGGAGCCATTTCCTCCTTTACAATTATTTCCAACAGCTGCAGCCAACGAAGATGCAGCAAGTGGCACCACCGTGGCCTTGGGCACATCCTTGGCACACATCCATCCTGCTTGGGAAGCACACCTGGCATTTCTGCCTTGGCTTTAGCTGTTTCCTTCATCATGCCTGCTCTGAAGGTCACAGCTGATGAGTCAGTGAAGTGCTTGGTCACGATAATGAACGCAAGATATGGAGAGAGTAGCAATGGGCTGTGCTGGGTGGCAGCTGGGGCACAGCAGCTGTGGGGTTAGTGTGGGCTGGTGGCTCTGACCATGCTGTCCATGCCACATGTCTGCTCAGCACCCATAGAAATCCTCTTTCCACTCAGTTCCTTTCTAACTGAGCACTTGTCAGCAGAGCAAACATTCCTGTCTGGAGCATTTATTGATCTTTGAGGTCCTTTCCCACCTGCCTATGGCAGGGGGTTGGAACTAGATGATCCTTGAGGTCTCCTTCCAACCTTACCATTCTATGATTCTGATTCTAGGTAGCATAAAGGGAAAGCTTTTGAGTGCATAATGTGATGGAGAAAGCCACCCTGAGTGAGCTCTAAGAGAATGAGCCAGAAGAAGTCACTTTCTGACCACTCCTCACCATACCCAAACCTCTTCCTTGGCTGATAAATTTTGGTCCAGGCTACTTAAGCATTTGCATGAACTACAAAGTCATAAACCCCCTTCAGGTCCACAGGATCACTGCACACATGAGGCTGGGTCCTTATGCTACCAGCAATGACAGTCGGGGGAGGATCTTTGCAGCTTCTCAACCTCCAGGTAGAGTTTCTGGACTTCCAGCAGAGTTTTGATTTCTTCCATAGGAATTCCACACTGGAAAGGTTCAGCATTTCTCAGGATATTCTCACACAGAGGAGGCTTTTTCTTTAAAGGAAGCAAAGAGAGAAGGCCTGAGGCTGCTGCAGGACCTAGGTGCTGAGCATCCCCCTCCTGCTGCAGCCCCTCAGTTGGGTCAGACCAACTGCAACGAAGCAATCACATCCCTGAGGTCAGACCAGTGCTGTTGCAGGCTGGAAAGCACCAAATTATTAAGGTTGGAAAAGCCTTCTGAGAACATCCAATCCAACCATCAACCCAACACCTCCATGGCCACTAAACCATGTCCCCAGGTGCCATGGCCACAGGCTTCTTGAACCTCTCTAGGGATGGGGACTCTACCACCTCCCTGGACAGCCTGCTCTGATCCCTGACCACTCTGGCAGCAATGAAAATTTTCCTGATACCCAACCTAACCCTCCCTTGGTGTAACTTGAGCCTCCATCTCTGGAGACCTTCAAAATCTACCTGGATGCACTCCTGTGTGGCCTGCCCTGGGTGATCCTGCTTTGGCAGGGGGGGGTTGCATTGGATGATCTCTAGAGATGCCTTCTGTGATGCTGTGATTTCCTCTCATCCTATCACCTGATACCAGGATGAAGAGACCCACCCCACCCCCTCCCCTCACTCCAACCTCCTCTCAGGGAGTTGTAGAGAGTGAGCAGCTCTCTAGCATCAGTTACATAGGAGAGAAGTCCACAAATGGGGCAAGGTCCAGCCAAAGGCTGAGCTGCTGGTGGTACTTACACAGACAGGTGGTGGCACCCAGGTGCCATTGGCTGAGCAGGTAGTTTCAAAGTTTTGGACTGGGTAGCCATCAGGGCTGCNGGTGGGTCTGGCACAGCTGGGGGGTCTGGCACAGCTGGGGGGTCTGGCACAGCTGGGGGGTCTGGCACAGCTGGGGGGGCTGCCCCAAGGACCGCAGGCAGCCAGGTGAGGTGGGGCAGAGCTGCTTTTCCTGATGCTCTCTCATCGCTTTTATGCTCCAGTGCAGGAGCTGCCTGCAGCAGCCCCCAGGGGCACCCTGCCAGCCCCTGGTGCTGTTGAGCAGCTCATGGTGCTGAGATCTCCACACAGGAGCTGCACGATCAGGAAAGTGCTCTGGGTTTGGAGCTTGTGGAGCAGAGCAGGTAGTGAGGCTGGGGCTTAGCCCCTCCATCATCCCCAGGTCCTGGCTTCAGTCTGATGCCATACAGCAGACACAACTCACCCTTGCACTCTGGGGCAGGTCCACTCCACAACACGTTGACTCCATCGTGGGAGGTGCAGTAGATGGAGGCATCCCCAATGAGGGACAGTCCTTCTGCACAGCTGTAGGTCACCTCTGCTCCATAGAAGTGCTCCTGGCCCAAGCCAGTGTGCTGCCCACTGGCAATGGGTGGAGGGGGGCCACAGACTGTGGAATAAAGGGAATTGGTAAGACAGGAACCACAGAATGGTGAGGTTGGAAGGGAGCTCTGGAGTTCATCCAGTCCAATCTCCCTGCCAAAGCAGAAGCACCCACAGCAGGTTGTGCAGGATGCCCTTCAGGTGGGTTTGGCATGATTCCAGAGGTGGAGACTCCACCACCTCTCTGGGCAGGCTGTTTCAGTGCTCTGCCACCCTCAAAGTGAAGAAGTTCCCCCTCGTGTTGAGAAGGAAGCACAGGATGGTCACAGGTGATAATCAACAGCACTTCTGGGAAAGCAGAGCAAGAGTTAAGCTCCAGGCTTGCAGGGTGCTGTATTCACATGGAGTTGCTGCCTGGCTTCTTGCCTCTCACAGCAGCTCAAGGCTCCCAGCACCCAGTTGGGTCTTACCTCTAAGAGAGGACACCCCAACACTTTCAGCCCATGAGCTGAAATGATCCTCATCCTCCTCTCCAGATCACAGAATCATTTTGGTTGGGCAAAGCCCTTTAAGCTCATCCAGTCCAACCATTTTCTAACTCTACCAAGGCTGGTGCTAAGCCATGGCCCTCAGCACCACATCTCTGCCTCTTTGAAACACCTCCAGGGATGGGGATTCAGCCACCTCCCTGGGCAGCCTGTGTCAGTCTTTGAGAACCCTTTCAGGGAAGAAACTTCTTCTAATATCCACCTTAAACCTCCCCCCTTGCAACCTGAGGCCTGTTGCAGGTCACCCACTGCCTGCTGTTGCTGAGCAGTGATGCTGAAGTTCTCTCTCAGAATCACAGAACTTTAGAGGTTGGAAAGGACCTCCAGAGATCATCAAGTCCAACCTCCCTGCCAAGGCAGGATCACCCAGGGTAGTTCTCACAGGAATGCATCCAGGTGGGTTTTGAAAGCCTCCAGAGAAGGAGACTCCACAACCTCTCTGGGCAGCCTGCTCCAGGGCTCTGTCACCCTCACTGCAAAGAAGCTTCTCCTCATGTTGAGGTGAAACCTTCTCTGTTCCAGTTTGTAGCTGTTACTCCTTGGCTTATTACTGCTGACCACCAAGAAGAGATTTGCCCCAGCCACTTGCCCCCCACCCCTCAAATATTGATCAGATCCCCTCTCAGCCTTCTCTTCTCCAGACTAAACAGCCCCAGGGCTCTCAGTCTCTCTTTGTAGGGCAGATGCTCAAGTCCCCCACTCATCCTCATGGCACTCCTCTGGACTCTTTCCAGCAGGTCCCTGTCTCTCTTGAGCTGGTGAGCCCAAAACTGAACTCAGTGTCACACCTACCTTTATCACAGAATGGTAAGGAGGGACTCCAGCTCCTGTCAGCCTGACACGTGATGAAGTCCTGGCCCCTGAGGACATAGCCTGCTTCACACACCAGCTTTAGCTGGGTCCCAACCTGGTAGTCTTCCACCTGGTCTCTTCCATGAGCAAGATCTGGCTTTGGGCAACGAGGTTCTAGAAAGCAGAGAGAATATAGGGCATGGTGTAATGCCAGAAAGAACTCCAGCCAGGGGGCTTCCTATGGAGGAGGTAGTGCTGAGGGACATCTAAACCCTGGGCACAAACAGTGCCTGTCAGCCAGGTGCAGGTCTGAATGTGTCCTTTGGAACTCCAAAGGAGGTTCTACTTCTACACTCAGCTTTTCCAGGGGCTGCTGAGAAAGGAACAGGCTGCAGAGCTGGGTCCATGCCTGACCCTCAGGGCTCTCAGTACCACACACACCCTGCAGTCATCCCAGGGGCTGCAGCTCCTGCTTTGCCACCCAGCTGCACTCAGGAGGGTGCTGAGCACCTCCCAGGCAGCATTAGAGCCAGGACAAGGAATCATCCATGCTGTAGTGCTGGCTGCCTTGTGAGGTGGAGCTGGCTCCTTCCTCCTGGCAAGGTTTTGCTGAGCTGGGCTCAGGCTGCTCCCAGCAGCTTGCTGCTGTTGCTTTGGTGCTCCAGTGCTGGGGGAGCAGTTTCAGCACTCTCAGTTTTTTTGTGCTGTTGCATTTTCTTCTGGGAGAGGAAATGCACTGAGAACATCCTCTGGGCCCAAGCCTTGTGTCAGCAAAGCAGCCGAAGCACTGTCCAAAGCACAAACCACATCCCCTTCCAGTGGGGTGAGTGTCTCCCAGGCTTCTTGGGTTATATCTCCCAGGCTTTTTAGGAGCATCCTAAGCCTCTGAAAGCTACCAACACCCAACCCTTTGCATCCCACCTCCCAGAATCCAGCTCAGTCACTTGCCAAAAGCTTTTCCCTTGCAGTTCCCAAACAGAATGATCTGTTTGGATCTTCTGCTGCTTTGCTTCACAGAATCATAGAATTATTTCAACCCTCTAAGATCATCAGCCCAGCCAGCAACCCCACACCACCATGCCCACTAAATCATGTCCCAGAGTACCACATCCACACATTTCTTGAACACCTCCAGGGTTGGGGATCCAACCTCCTCCCTGGGCAGCCTTGTCCAGTGTTTGAGAACCCTTTCAGTGAAGAAGTTTCTACTGTCCAGCCTAAACCTCCCCTGATGTAACTTGAAGCCATTTCCTCTTCTCCTATCACTTGATCCTAGGAAGAAGAGACCAACTCCCACCTCACTCCCACCACCACAGTGCCTGACCAGTTTCTTCCAGGTTATCATGGGAAGAGCAGATCTGGGATACATAGCAGTGGACCAAAATTCTCCTTGGCTACCACTGCCAGCCCTGACCTACCTTCAGTGCACTCAGGCACTGGTGGATCCCAGCTGCCATCACGGAGACACCTGAGGACAATGTGGTTGTTGTGGTGCCCTTTGAAAGCGTAGCCATCATTGCAGGTCACTTCCAGCTGGTCTCCAAAGACATAATGCTCTCTATTTTCCCATATACTCACAGGCCTCCCATTCCTGATGTCTGGATTTGGGCAACGAATTCCTGAGAAAAGCCAAAAGTTAGCAAGTGTGAAGCCACCCACCAAGGCGGAGCCGCCTGGATGACAGCAGCGTCAGGGTGAACAAAAAGGTGAATGTTTGGTAAGACAAAAGACACAGCAGGACACTAAATCTGCCTCAAACACATCCCTGGGGGATGAGGTCTCTGCAAGGGACTCTCCACTTGGGTGGAGCAAGAGGCACTCAGCACCACAGGGACTGGAGACTTTCCAGCCCTGTCTGGATGTGTTTCTGTGTGACTGGAGCTAGATTCTATGCTCCTGCTCTGGCAGGGGGGGTTGGACTTGATGATCTAAGGAGGTCCCTTCCAACCCCTAACATCCTGTGATCCTGTGACTGTTTGCACAGGTTCAAGGGGGCAGAAAGCACAGGTGGTAGAGAAAGCTGAGAGAAGAGGAAGTCACCAGTTCAAGAATCAGGAGTTCAAGGGCACAGCAAAGAGTCAAAAAGTCACAGACCCACCAAGATGGGCATCCTGAGCATCCCACCTCCCAGCAGCAGACATGCAGGTGGTGGTGGAACTGTTGAGGTTGGAAGAGACCTTGGAGATCATCAAGTCCAACCACTTGCCCAGAGCTCACAGTCCCTGCTAAGCCACCCCCCCCACACACACATCCATGTGACTTTTAAATCCTTCCAGGGATGGTGTCTCCACCACCTCCCTGGGCAGGCTGTGCCACTGCTTGAAAACCCTTTCTGGGAAGAAATTTTTCCTAATATCCAACCTGAACCTCCCTTGGCACAACTTGAGGCCTTTTCCTCTTGCCCTGGCACTCATTGCATGCGAGAAGAGCCCAAACCCCACCTGGCTCCAACCTCCTTTAGAGGTAGTTGCAGATTTTTCTCTCGGGATTACTTCTGCCAGATCCCAGGGACAGGAAGCTGAAGGAACCTGCACTTACTTTCACAAGGATGTGGAGCTTCAGACCACGTGAAGTCTGGCTGACACTTGATGTTCCTGCTGGTTTCTCCTGGGCTGAACTCGTGGCCCTCCCTGCACTCATAGGTAATGATGGTGTCCACAGGGAACAGGTTCCCAGCCAGCCTTGCTTTGACAGCATTAACCACATCTGGAGGGTCATCACAGCTGCCTAGGGGTGAGACAGCAAATTAGGGATATCGCCGGTGACAAATCAAGGTTGGGGTCCACAATGGGATGGAACAAAAGTGAGAACTGAGGGGAAAATGCTGGGCTGGAGTTGTTCTTTTGAGATGCACATCTGGAGTCCTGTGTGCAGTTCTGGAGCCCCCAGCACAGGAAGGACATGGAAGTGTTGGAGCCAGTCCAGAGGAGGCCACAAAGATGCTCAGAGGGCTGCAGCAGCTCTGCTGTGAGGACAGGCTTAGAGAGTTGGAGCTCTGCAGACTGGAGAAGAGAAGGCTCCCAGGAGACCTTGGAGTGGCCTTGCAGCATCTGAAGGGGGCTACAGGAAGGCTGGGGAGGGACTATTGACAAGGGCTTGTAATGACAGGACAAAGGGCAATGGGTTTGAACTGGCAGAGGGGAGATTGAAACTGGAGGAGGAAGTTGTTTGCAGTGAGGGTGGTGAGACACTGGCACAGGTCGCCCAGGGAGGTTGTGGCTGCTCCCTCCCTGGAGGTATTCAAGGCCAGGTTGGAGTAGGCCTTGAGTGACCTGTGCTAGTGGGAGGTGTCCCTGCCTATGGCAGGGAGTTGGAACTGGATGATCCTTGAGGTCCCTTCCAACCTTTCCATTCAATGATTCTATGCAGATGACTGTCATAGATCACAGGTTGGAAGGAACCCCAAAGATCATCCAGTTCCAACTCCCCTGAAAGAGCCCAGCCCCTGCCCCTTGCCCCCCACCCTTTAGCTCTTGCTGAGCATTGATCAGGTCCCCTCTGGGGCTCAACACCCCCAGGGCTCTCAGCCTTTCCTCCTCACAGAGATGCTCCAGACCCCTCAGAATCTTCATAGCCTCCACTGGACACCACAGCTGTAGCCTCTGTGGCCTCAGGTCATAAATTCCTTGAGTCACTGTCGTGTCCATTACAGTCACCTCAGTGCTAGAGGGAGATTGGCCCAAACCCCCCAGAAGTGAATCTTGGAGCCATCGCTCCCAAGTCCTGACAGTCTCTTCGAGGGGTGGGAAGCAGCTTGAAGCACAGCTGCTGGGCGAGGTGGGGCAGTGCTGGGTTTGCCACACTTACTGAGCTGGCAGAGGGGCAGTGGGGGGTCCCAGAGCCCATCTTCTTTGCAGGTGGAGCTGTCACTGCCATTCATGGTGTAGCGGAAGTTGCAGTCCATGATGATGGTGTCCTGGTAGCTGTAGGAGAGGCGGAACCGACCCAGCACCTTCCCGTTCGGGATTCCGGGACGCTTACAGGTAACCACTGCAACAGGGAGAGGAGCAGAGAGGTTCAAGAGGGGGCACAAGGAGGTTAAAAAGATTCTCATGTCTTAAAAGCTGTTCAGCCAAAAGGCTGGAAATGGGCACCAGAAGGGCACAGACTGAGGTGGTTGCTTTGATCTCCTTGTCCCAGCGCTTTTAGATTTCACACTTTTGATGAAGGCAAAGCGTGAGGAGAGCACAGACAAGGCAGCAGGTCTCACAGAATCCCAGCATGGTGAGGGTTGGAAGGGATCTCTGAAGATCATCCAAGGCCAACCCCCTGCTGCTAAAGCAGGGCACCCACAGCAGCTTGCCCAGGATCACAATGGCCAGAGGGGGTTGGAAGCTCTGCAGAGAAGGAGACTCCACAACCTCTCTGGGCAGCCTGCTCCAGGGCTCCAGCACCCTCACACCAAAGAAGTTTCTCTTCATGTTTAGATGGAACTTCTCATGTTCAAGTTTGTGCCCAATATGCCTTGTCCTGTCCCTGGGAACCACTGATAGAAGACTGGTCTCACCCTCCTGCCACCCTCCCTTTAAGTATTGATTAGCATTGATCAGATCCCACTTCAGCCTTCTCTCCAGGCTACAAAGCCCCAAAGTCCCTCAGCCTTTCTTCCAGGCTCCTGATCCCCTTTGCAGTTCTGTTCTGCACAGACAAGATGCATCCTTTGGTCTGCAAACACCAATAAAATCCCACTCCCATGTCCCTGCCAACTTGGTGACCATCAGCAGTCCTGAACCCTGCAATGGAAGGGGTTCAAGAACAAATGTGACCTTTCCAGGCACAGAAGTGAGACTGACAGGTCCTTTTT
>WBNM01009643.1:0-25965 GCA_013399055.1 Ramphastos sulfuratus | reverse complement strand
CTTGAGCTCCCTTCCAACCTTCCCATTCTATGATTCTATCAGGAATATGTGTCCATAGAAATGTTTCTGCTCAAGGCAGTTAACCTCCTTCTGTTAGAGACTTGATCCTGGCATGTAAAGCTCCCAGCATGTTGGTGCTGTGTGGCATAAAAATTTGGATTTGTAAGGAACAAGGACATCTTTAATTTTTGCACTGAAAGGAGCTCAGCTTTGAGTGAGTAAAGGCAGGTAGTGATGGTCTTTTCTCTGCCAGATTGGTAAGAGGATGATGCCCTTCTTGCTGTGTAAATCCTCTCACTGTGACCAAACCCAATCATCTACAAGATGATTCCAACAACAGGAAGGAGAGAGACAGCTCCAAGCTCCAGCAGATGGAGCAGCAGGCAGTGGAGAAGGAGCTGTGGCTGGAGCTTGGTGACAGAACAAGAGGACACAGCCTCAAGCTGTGCCAGGGCAGGTTCAGGCTGGACGTTAGGAAGGAGTTCTTGACAGCAAGAGAGATTGGCATTGGGATGGGCTGCCTGGGGAGGTGGTGGAGTGCCCATCCCTGGAGGTGTTTAAAAGGAGACTGGATGAGGCACTGAGTGCCATGGGTGGGTTAATTAGAAGGTGTTGGGTGATAGGTTGGACTCAATGATCTCAAAGGTCTTTTCCAACTTGGTTAATTCAGTGAGCTGCTGCCAGGCCCTGGGGAGCTCACAGCTCACCCTGGGGGCAACTCACAGTTCACCCTCCCTGGAGGCACCTCATAGCTCACCCTGGGGGGGATCTCACAGGTCACTCTGGGGGGGATCTCACAGGTCACCCTCCCTGGAGGTACCTCATAGCTCACCCTGGGGGGGATCTCACAGGTCACTCTGGGGGGGATCTCATAGGTCACCCTCCCTGGAGGCACCTCATAGCTCACCCTGGGGGGGATCTCACAGGTCACTCTGGGGGGGATCTCACAGGTCACCCTCCCTGGAGGTACCTCATAGCTCACCCTGGGGGGGATCTCACAGGTCACTCTGGGGGGGATCTCATAGGTCACCCTCCCTGGAGGCACCTCATAGCTCACCCTTGGGGCACCCCATAGCTCACCCTGGGGGGATCTCACAGCTTACCCTGGGGGCACCTCATGGCTCACCCTGGGGGGGATCTCACAGCTCACCCTGGGAGGATCTCACAGCTCACCCTGGAGGGGATCTCACAGCTCACCCTGANATGATGCCCTTCTTGCTGTGTAAATCCTCTCACTGTGACCAAACCCAATCATCTACAAGATGATTCCAACAACAGGAAGGAGAGAGACAGCTCCAAGCTCCAGCAGATGGAGCAGCAGGCAGTGGAGAAGGAGCTGTGGCTGGAGCNGGGATCTCACAGCTCACCCTGGGGGCTCCTCACCTTTGCACTCCGGGGGTGGCTTGCTCCAGACACCATTGATGTTGTCTGTGGTGGTACAGAAGATAGAGGCATCTCCAATCAGTGAGAACTCTCTCTCTCCCCTCCTGACACTGTGGCATTTGTAAGTCACTGATGTTCCATACTCAAAGATGTCTTTGTCCACTGCGTTGTGCTCTCCATTAGCTATTTTTGGAGGGGGTAAACAAGGTATAACTGGAGAAGGAGGGAAGAAGACAACAGAAAGGACTTAACTCATTTTGTATCAAAGGTCTGGTAAGAAAAAAATCCTTGAAATCCAAGATGCCAGAAAGGGCAGATCTCAAGAATCATTTTGCTTGGAAAAGGCCCTTCAAGATCATCCAACCCAATCATCAATCCAGTGCTGCCAAGGCTGGGGCTAAACTGTGTCCCTCAGCACCACAACTCTGCCTCTTTGAAACATCTCCAAGGATGAAGATTCCACCACCTCCCTGGGGAGCCTGTTCCAGTCTTTGAGAACCCTGCCAGCTGCACACCAGCCCACAGGCAGAAGAGCTCTGCTCCAGGCACCAACTGGTTTGGAATTTACTATATTGGATATCTGGAAAAACATTTGTAGTGCAAGAGTGGTCAGATACTGGAACAGGCTGCTCAGGAAGGTGGTTGAGTTCCCATCTCTGGAGGGGTTCAAGAAACCTGTGGGCATGGCACTCTGGGACATGGTTTAATGAGATTGGTGGTGTTGGGCTGCTGGTTGGATTCCATGAGCTCAGAAGACTTTTCCAGCTGAAACAATTCCATGATCCTAATGAAAGAGGCAGCAAAAGACCCATATGGATCATTCTATTGACTGGGAACTGCTGTGGAAAGGTTTTGGCAAGAGGCTGAGCTGGTGTCTGGGAGGTGGGATGCCAAGGGTTGGCAGTTGGCAGCCTTACACTCAGCTGCCTGACTCCCAGAGGGAATAGTTTCTGTTCTTTCCTGCAGGATGATGCAGGAAGAAAACCAAAACGGATAATCATAGAATCATAGAATGGGAAGGTTGGAAGGGACCTCAAGGATCATCCAGTTCCAACCCCCNAAGAAGAGGACACAGCCTCAAGCTGCACCAGGGCAGGTTCAGGCTGGATGTTAGGAAGAAGTTCTTGACAGCAAGAGAGATTGGCATTGGGATGGGCTGCCTGGGGAGGTGGTGGAGTGCCCATCCCTGGAGGTGTTTAAAAGGAGACTGGATGAGGCACTGAGTGCCATGGGTGGGTTAATTAGAAGGTGTTGGGTGATAGGTTGGACTCAATGATCTCAAAGGTCTTTTCCAACTTGGTTAATTCAGTGAGCTGCTGCCAGGCCCTGGGGAGCTCACAGCTCACCCTGGGGGCAACTCACAGTTCACCCTCCCTGGAGGCACCTCATAGCTCACCCTGGGGGGGATCTCACAGGTCACTCTGGGGGGGATCTCACAGGTCACCCTCCCTGGAGGTACCTCATAGCTCACCCTGGGGGGGATCTCACAGGTCACTCTGGGGGGGATCTCATAGGTCACCCTCCCTGGAGGCACCTCATAGCTCACCCTTGGGGCACCCCATAGCTCACCCTGGGGGGATCTCACAGCTTACCCTGGGGGCACCTCATGGCTCACCCTGGGGGGGATCTCACAGCTCACCCTGGGGGGGATCTCACAGCTCACCCTGGGAGGATCTCACAGCTCACCCTGGAGGGGATCTCACAGCTCACCCTGAGGGGGATCTCACAGCTCACCCTGGGGGCTCCTCACCTTTGCACTCCGGGGGTGGCTTGCTCCAGACACCATTGATGTTGTCTGTGGTGGTACAGAAGATAGAGGCATCTCCAATCAGTGAGAACTCTCTCTCTCCCCTCCTGACACTGTGGCATTTGTAAGTCACTGATGTTCCATACTCAAAGATGTCTTTGTCCACTGCGTTGTGCTCTCCATTAGCTATTTTTGGAGGGGGTAAACAAGGTATAACTGGAGAAGGAGGGAAGAAGACAACAGAAAGGACTTAACTCATTTTGTATCAAAGGTCTGGTAAGAAAAAAATCCTTGAAATCCAAGATGCCAGAAAGGGCAGATCTCAAGAATCATTTTGCTTGGAAAAGGCCCTTCAAGATCATCCAACCCAATCATCAATCCAGTGCTGCCAAGGCTGGGGCTAAACTGTGTCCCTCAGCACCACAACTCTGCCTCTTTGAAACATCTCCAAGGATGAAGATTCCACCACCTCCCTGGGGAGCCTGTTCCAGTCTTTGAGAACCCTGCCAGCTGCACACCAGCCCACAGGCAGAAGAGCTCTGCTCCAGGCACCAACTGGTTTGGAATTTACTATATTGGATATCTGGAAAAACATTTGTAGTGCAAGAGTGGTCAGATACTGGAACAGGCTGCTCAGGAAGGTGGTTGAGTTCCCATCTCTGGAGGGGTTCAAGAAACCTGTGGGCATGGCACTCTGGGACATGGTTTAATGAGATTGGTGGTGTTGGGCTGCTGGTTGGATTCCATGAGCTCAGAAGACTTTTCCAGCTGAAATAATTCCATGATCCTAATGAAAGAGGCAGCAAAAGACCCATATGGATCATTCTATTGACTGGGAACTGCTGTGGAAAGGTTTTGGCAAGAGGCTGAGCTGGTGTCTGGGAGGTGGGATGCCAAGGGTTGGCAGTTGGCAGCCTTACACTCAGCTGCCTGACTCCCAGAGGGAATAGTTTCTGTTCTTTCCTGCAGGATGATGCAGGAAGAAAACCAAAACGGATAATCATAGAATCATAGAATGGGAAGGTTGGAAGGGACCTCAAGGATCATCCAGTTCCAACCCCCTGCCATAGGCAGGGACACCTCCCACTAGCACAGGTCACTCAAGGCCTCGTCCAACCTGGCCTTGAACATCTCCAGGGAGGGAGCAGCCACAACCAACCTGGGCAACCTGTGCCAGTGTCTCACCACCCTCACTGCAAACAACTTCCTCCTCACATCCAGTCTAAATCTCCCCTCTGCCAGTTCAAACCCACTGCCCCTTGTCCTGTCATTGCAAGCCCTTGTAAATACTCCCTTCCCCAGCCTTCCTGTAGCCCCCTTCAGACCCTGGAAGGCTACTCTAAGGTCTCCTGGAAGCCTTCTCTTCTCCAGGTTGCAGAGCCCCAACTCTCAGCCTGTCCTCACAGCAGAGCTGCTGCAGCCCTCTGAGCATCTCTGTGGCCTCCTCTGGACCCGCTCCAACACTTCCATGTCCTTCCTTCTTTCCAGACTCCACCTTGCACCGAACTGCTGAAATCCTCAGCAGGACAATGTGACTGCTTCTGTGCCCACCCCCAGTGAGCAGCAGATCAATTGAGGAGCTCCACTTACTCTCACAGAAAGGAATATCTTTGTCCCACACAACAGATTCACCAATGACGACACAGCGGATTTGAGGACTTCCAACCAGTCTGTACCTGCACAACACAGAAGAGGGATTTACTCCACAAACTCAGTTTTGATGTGTTTCATAGCATCAGAGACTTGTTTTGGCTGCAAAAGCCCTCTCAGGTCATCCAGTCCAACCAGCAACCTAACCCCACTATGGCCACTGAACCCTGTCCCCAAGTGCCACAGCCATAGGTTTCTGGAACCCCTCCAGGGATGGGGACTCCACCCCCTCCCTGGGCAGCCTCTCCCAGTCCCTGACCACTCCTGCAGCAAAGAGATTTTTCTTCACATCCAACCTAAACCTTCCCTGGTGCAATTTGTGGCCATTTCCTCTCCTATCACCTGATACTAGGGAGAGGAGACCAACTCCTACCTCACTCCAGCCTCCTTTCAAGGAGTTGCAGGGAGCAATGAGGTCTCCTCTCAGCCTCCCTTTCTCCAGGATGAACACCCCCAGCTCCCTCAGCTGCTCCTCTCCAGCTCTGTTCTCCAGACCCTTCGTCCTGGGGTATTTCCTAGACTGTGATGTTTCATGCATGCCCTGAGTGCTTACCCTGTGTTGCAGGTGAAGTTCACTGCTGAACCAAGATAGAAATTTCCTGGTAGGATGAGTCTGCCATTGTCAGGCTCTCCAGGGTACCTGCAGGCCTTTGCTGGGGAACAACAGGAGTTAGTTCTGACTTTAGTTGCTTGAGGAATTGAGAAAACACAGCAGGAAATTCCTCCAGTGTTGAGCAAAGGGATGGAGCAGAGACCTCCACATTTCCCATCCCACCCAAAATGATTCTGTAATTCATGGTGCTGTTAGGACCTGCACAGCTTCACAGATTGCATTAGGTTGGAAGGGACCATTCAAAGGTCCAACCCCACTGCAGTCAGCAGGGACACCTCCACCTAGAGCAGGGCCACGTCAAGTCTCATCTTGAATGCCTCCAGGGATGGGGCCTCAACCACATCCCTGGGCAACCTGTTCCAGTGTTCCACCACTCTCATTGTAAAGAGCTTCCTCCTGATGCCCAACCTAAATCTCCCCTGCTCCAGTCTCAAACCATTGTCCCTCATCCTATCACTCCAAGCCCTTCTAAACAGTCCCTCCCCAGCCTTCCTGTAGGTCCCCTTCAGGCTCTGCTATGAGGACAGGCTGAGAGAGTTGGGGCTCTGCANTCCCTGGAGATGTTCAAGGCCAGGTTGGACGAGGCCTTGAGTGACCTGTGCTAGTGGGAGGTGTCCCTGCCTATGGCAGAGGGTTGGAACTAGATGATCTTTGAGGTCCTTTCCAACCTTATCATTCTATGACCTGTAGAAAATCTCTGCAGTCAAAGGTCCTGTAGCAACCCTGGCACATGTGAGAGCATTTCCTCACCTCCTACTGCCAATCTGAAAGACTTCTGTGGAACTGAGAGTTACAAAATGCCCGAGCAGAAGAGCATCCTTTGAGTCAGCAACAAACACAGCCAGCACCAAAGCAGATTCCAGCTTTTGCCATCATGGAAGAGTCAGAGAATGGTTTGGGTTGGAAGGGATCTTCATGGTCATCCAGTTCCAACCCCCTGCCATGGACAGGGACATCTCCCACTAGCCCAGGTTGCTCAAGGCCTCATCCAACCTGTCTTTGAACACCTTCAAGGAGAGCCCAGTACTGAGTGGATCACAGTTGGTGCTTCACACCAGGTCAGCTCCTCTCCCCCCATCCCATGAGGTCACTTTGGATGCTGCTCTGAAAGCAAAGGCAGAAGTCAGCCCCAGCTGTACTCACGCTGACAGAACTCCACAGAGCCATTCCAGTTGCCATTCCTGTCACAAACAAGGCTACTGGAGACCCTGTGATTCTTGATGTAGCCTGGTCGGCACTTGTACCGCACTGTTGTTCCAGGAGCAAACGTGGTGAGGCCAAGGAACTCCTCCCTGAGCTCTGCAGATACCAGACGTGGTGGAGCAGTGCAGGCACCTAGAGACAGCAGCTCCATCAGAAAGATGCTGGCAGCAAAAGCAGCTCTGCCCTGATTCACTCTGAAGGTCCACTTGAAGACATTCTGGTGGCCTTAAGATTCCTTACGACTAGAAAGGAAGCAGCACAGCCTGGGACTGGGGATCATAGGATGCTAGAGTGGCTGGAGGTGTTGAAGAGGAGCCTGGATGAGGCACTTAGTGACATGGTTTAGTTAATTAGAAGGTGTTAGGTGATAGGTTCACAGGCTCACAGGATGTCAGGGGTTGGAAGAGACCCAAAGAGATCATCCAGTCCAAGCCCTCTGCCACAGCAGGACCAGACAATCCAGCTCAGGGCACACAGGAACACATCCACACAGGCCTTGAAAGGCTCCACAGAAGGAGACTCCACAGCCTCTCTGGGCAGCCTGTGCCAGGGCTCTGTGAACCTTCCAGCAAAGAAGTTCCCCTTGTGTTGAGCTGGAACCTCCTGTGCTGCAGCTTCCATCCATTGCTCCTTGTCCTATCCCAGGCAGCAGTGAGCAGAGCCTGTCCCCCCCCTCCTGACCCCCAGCCCTCAGATATTTGTAAGCATCTATTAAATCCCCTCTCAGTCTTCTCTTCTCCAGACTAAGCAGCCCCAGGTCCCTCAGCCTCTCCTCATCAGGCAGTGCTCCAATCCCCTCATCATCCTCACAGCCCTCTGCTGCTCCTTCTCCAGCAGATCCCTGATCTTAGAGGTCTTTTCCAACCTGATTAACTCTCTGATTCTGAGTTGGAAAGGACCTGCAAATCTTTCAGTTCCACCCCCCCTGCCATGGGCAAGGATACCTCCCACCAGCCCAGGCTGCTCAAAGCCTCCTCCAGCCCAGTCTGAAACCCTTCCAGGGATGAGGTGTCCACAACTTCTTGTGTTCAGCTCTCTGGCAGGGACAGAGAAGGAGCATTGCCCTCCAAGGTCCTATTTGCTCCTCGCCCCTCATCCAGCAGTTTCAGAGGCTGGGCACAAACTGCAGATGAATCCTTTCCTCTCCCCAGTTTGTGTCACCTCTTCAGCTGCAATAATTTGGTGTCCATTTTACAGAGAGGGGAGAAAGGGCAAAGGAAGATGGGTTGCTGATCACAAAGATGTACAATGATCTGGAAAGGCAAAGGCAGCAAGGAAAAGAGAAAGACCCAAGACCTGTGAATCCCAGGAGAAGGTTTTCCTTTGAGGGATCAGAGTTTATCCCTTGCTCTCTCCTTGTGTTCACTTACTCTGGGCAGCCACAACAAGAGAAGCAGCAACAAGGAATAACCCAAGGACAACAGCACAATCCTTCTGCTTCCCTGGTTCCAGAGCTGGCATCTTCCTTTATTCCAGCTTCCCTGCCTGAAGATCCCACAGAAGTTACTTTTTTTTCCAGGCCTAATATCTGTAGAAACAGCACAGGAATATTAATACTGAGGATAACCACAGCTCATCCAGACAGATCTCACTTCTCACCTCATGAAGTTCAACAAGAGCAAGTGCAGGGTCCTGCAGCTGAGATGGAACAATCCTCACTATCAGCACAGGCTGGGGGACGAAGGTGTCAGAGAGCAGCCCTGTTGAAAGGGACCTGGGGGGTGCTGGTGGAGGAGAAGCTGGACATGAGCAGGCAGTGCCACTGCAGCCCAGAAGGCAAATCACATCCTGGGCTGCAGCAAAAGAAGTGTGGCCAGCAGAGCCACAGAGGGCATTCTGCCACTTTGCTCTGGTGAGATCTCACCTGGGGTACGGCTTACAGGTCTGGAGCCCTCCTTATAGGAAGGACATGGACCTGATGGAGCAGGTCCAGGGGAGGGCATCAAAATGATCAGAGGGTTGGAGTAGCTCTGCTATGAGGACAGGCTGAGGTGGTCAGCCTGTGGAGGAGGAGGCTCTGGAGGGACCTAATAGCAGCCTGCCAGTACCTGAAGGGGGCTAGAGGAAGGATGGAGAGAAGCTGTGTACAAAGGCCTGTGGTGACAGGACGAGGGCAATGGCGTCAAGCTTGAGAAGAGCAGATTTAGATTGGGTATTAGGAACAAGTTCTTTACTATGAGGGTGGTGGAGCACTGCCCAGGGAGGGGGTTGAAGCCCCTTCCCTGGAGACATGCAAGGTGAGGCTTGACCTGGTGACCTGGTCTGATGGGGATGTCCTTGCTGACTGCAGGGGGGCAGGACTGGATGACCTCTAGAGGTCCTTTCTGGCCCAGACCATCCTGTGATTCTATGATTCTCCATCCCTACAGTGGTGGCTGGAGACCAGGAGCTTATTGCAGTGCTGTAGGAGAGCATGGAGCAGCTCCTCTGCTGCCTCCTCCACAGCTGGTGGGACCAAGCCCCAGCATGGAGAAGCTGGGACAGAGGAATGCTGGCTCCAGCAGACCAGACCCAGAGAGAACATCAGCAGAACAGCTGCTGGGAGCTGTTAAGCAACTCCCATGGGCTTCATTCCACCAATCTCCTTTATCTGTGTTTTGCAGAATGCAGCTTGTGCTTGCAGTTTAAAAGCATCACTGTTGCCAGTGTGGTGGTCCTGCAGCCAACCAACCAGCTTCATACCTGCAGGGCCAGCAGCTGGTCTCTAACCCCCTTAAAGCCTTTCTATCTGATGGGTGGTTTAGTAATAAATCTCTTGGAAGGAAATTCACTGTCAGATGAAATGCTGCTGGAGTCAAGAGGCTCCTCTAACAAGAAACTGCAAGCAGAGAGAGAGAGAGAGGGAGAAGGATTTAACCCAAAGGACTCACCAGTTCAGTGCAAATAGCATTAACTGGAGTAAAACCACAAAGCACAAAAGTCACCCAGGAGACCAAATTGCTCTAGAAAATGGAATTTCAGTGCAGTCTGGACTCGGATTCAGAGATTGGAAGAGACCCTCAAAGGTCTCCAGCTAAAGCAGACTGCCCAGGGACACACTGAGTCTCATCTTGAATGTCTCCAGGGATGGGGCCTCAAGCACATCCCTGGGCAACCTGGTCCAGTATTTTGTCACCTTCATTGTGCAGAACTTTCTCCTGATGTCCAACCTAAATCTCCCCTGCTCCAGCTTCAAACTCCTGCCCTTCATCCCCCCACAGGCCCTTCTGAACAGTCCCTCCCCAGCCTTTAGATATTGCCATGCCGTCATAGGATCATGGACTGGGAAGGTTGGAAGGGGCGTCAAGGATCATCTGGTTGCAGCTCCCTGCCATCGGCGGGGCCACCTCCCACTAGTACAGGTTACTCAAGTGTCCCTGGACCCCTCTTCTCTTCTGAACAGTCCCTCCCCAGCCTTCCTGTAGGAGCCCTTCAGATGTTGAAGTGCTGCTCTAAGATCTCTCTGCAGCCTTCTCCTCTCCAGGCAGAACAGGCTCAATTCTTTCAGACTCACCTGGTATCCCTAGAGATGAACAAGAGTCCTCTCTGACTCTGCTGTCCACCATCACCATGTATCAGCCTAAACCCTCCCAGCCTCATGTACACTCCAAGTGCCTGCCTGACTCCTGAAAATGAGCATTTCCTGCTGCTTTCTGCCCTAAGCCCAACAATTCTCATGTTTGTTTCATGGGATCAGAGAATCAGTCAGGGTTGGAAGGGACCACAAGGATCAGTCAGTTCCAACCCCCCTGCCATGGGCAGGGACACCTCACACTAGATCCCACAGCCTCATCCACCTGGCCTTACCTCCAGGGATGAGGCTTCCACCACCTCCCTGGGCAACCCCTTCCAGGCTCCCACCACCCTCATGCTGAAGAACTTCTTCCTAACATCCAGTCTGAATCTCCCCATTTCCAGCTTTGTTCCATTCCCCCCAGTCCTGTCACCACCTGACAGCCTAAAAAGTCCCTCCCCAGCTTTCTTGTAGCCCCCTTCAGATACTGAAAGGCCACAATTAGGTCACCTGGGAGCCTTCTCCTCTGCAGACTGAACAGCCCCAACTCCCTCAGTCTCTCCTCACGGGAGAGAGTTTCCTTCCCCTGGCTTTCCCTCAATCCCCCAACAGCTCTTGGGTCTCATTTGATTTCATTTACTCAGCTTTGTACCTGTTTGAGGTGCAAGAAAGCCCCAACCCAATTCCCCCAAAGCACCTAAAGCTACCTTGCTCTGAGCCAGTCTCACCTGCAGGTCTGGCAGCAGGAGATGGAGAGACCTGCTGTGCTCTGCTCCTGCATGACAAAGTGACTTTGCCTCCTCGCTCTGTCCAGGCACCTCAGCACTGAAGGAGCAGCTACATCCTTAAATACAGCTCCATCCAGGCAAGATTGAACTCTGCAGAAACCAGAGCTGGACCATAAATCATTAACCCTTCACCAGAACAAAGAGGAAGTCATTTGTCCAACCCACGAATCAAAACACTCAACCCCTGAATGCAGCCCAAGAAGATGTTGAAATCATTTTGTTTGCTGTGTGGAGCTGCCAAGTCCTTTGTTGAAACCATCCTTGCAGAACAGGATGCTGCCCCTTCCACCCTGACACAGTGGCACCCAGCCAGGGCTGCTGCTCCCCCAGTGATGCCCAGGGGGGCTTGGGTACACACTATGATGACCTCCTCAAGAGGACTGCTTCACCCTAGGGCACATCAACCATGAATTCAGAAAATGGCAGGGGCTGGAAAGGACCTCGAAAGATCATCTGGTCCAGCCCCCCTGCCAGAGCAGGATCAGCCAGAGCAGATCACACAGGAACACAGCCAGGGGGTTTTTGAATATCTCCAGAGAGGGAGACTCCACCACCCACCCTGGGCAGCCTGTTCCAGGGTTCTGTCACCCTCACAGGGAAAAAATTCCTCCTCATGTTTAAATGAAACTTCCTATGCCTCAGCTTCCACCACTGCCCTTGTGCTGGCATTGGGCACCACCCAGCAGAGCCTGGCTCCAGCCTCCTGGCACTCACCTGCACATCTTTATAATCATTGCTGAGATCACCTCAGTCTCTTCTCCAAGCTCCCAGCCCCAGCTCCCTCAGGCTCTCCTCCTAACAGAGCTGCTCCATTCCCTTCAGCATCTCTGTGGCTCTGTGCTGGACTCCCTCAACAGTTCTATGCCCCTCTTGAACAGGGGAGCCCAGAACTGGGCACAGTGAATGTCAGTGTGTGGTGTTCCAGTGTAGAAGCATTAGGGAGCATTCTCATTTCTGGCTTTTTTCATCCTATTTGGTTTCCTGGAAATGGACAGGAAGGCATTTGGACCCAAGCAGCCCAGTGCTGGCTCTCTGAGCAGGATGTAGCTGTAGTGACAGAGAGTTCTTGTCCCAGCTCTGATCAAATGAGCTCCTCAGAGCTGGAGATAATCCCTCTGATGCCTCTCACCTTCCACCCCCCTGCCAGAGCAGGAGCACCCAGAGCAGATCACACAGGAACACATCCAGGTGGGTTTTGAATCTCTCCAGAGAGGGAGACTCCACAACCCCCCTGGGCAGCCTGTTGCAGTGCTCTGTCACCCTCACCTTGCTCAGGTTCACATGGAACCTCCTATGCCTCAACTCACACCCACTGCCCCTTGCCCTTGTCACTGGGCATCACCCAGCAGAGGCTGGCTCCATCCTCTTGGCACTCAGCCCTTACTTATTTATATAAGTTCATCCCTTTCTGACGTCAGAAGCCCATGGCCAGTGATCAAACCAGGGTTTCTTCAACCACTTCCAGCTAATCCCACCAAGAAAACCCCAGCTGGAGCTCAGCAGCACTGGAGGCCTCAGGGAGCACAGTTCAGAGCTGAACAGCCCAGCTGCCCCTTGTCTCCTTGAAAGATCTTCCCCCACTGTCACTGGGGGGGTCATTTCCCAGGAATTCCCAGCAACAAGAGCTTTGGCAGCAGTTGTAACTATTTGCTCCTTTGGCTGCACAGCTTCATCCAAGGCTTCCAGCACCATCAAGAACCCAGCAGTGGCTTTTTTTACCCTGGCTTGTGCTTCTCCCAGGTAGAGCTTTGTCCACCACATCTGGGTTTTTTTTTGGGGGGGGGGTGTGGGGCTAGAAACAGTTACCACTGCCCCAGCTGTGTTGGGGACATCACCCAAGTCCACAATCAAATGAAGCAGATGTATCTCTTGCTCTTCAGGACACAGCAGAAGGCTTCCTGCCCTGACTCCATGAGCAGAGGCTTGCTCACAACATGCCCCTGAGCTCCACTCAAGACTTAGAAGAATCCAGTTAATCACAAAGCCAAACACAGCCTCTCTGGCTGGGACTCAGAACAAGCTGATTCATGTGCCCCAGAAACCAGCAGCTTCCTTCTGGGCACCCAGCAGGTTACTTAGCATCTGCACAGGGTGCTCACAGGATCCCAGCATGGTAGGGGTTGGAGATCATCCAATCCAACCCTCCCCCTGCTAAAGCAGGGCACCCACAGCAGCTTACCCAGGAGCACAATAGCCATGGAGGGGGTTGGAAGCTCTGCAGAGGAGGAGACTCCACAACCTCTCTGGGCAGCCTGCTCCAGGCTCCAGCACCTTCACACCAAAGAATTGTTTCCTCCTGTTCAGATGGAAGCTCCTGGGTTCCACTTTGTACCTGTTGCCTCTTGTCCTGTCAGGGTACTGCTGCTAAGCACTCTTAGACCTCCTCAATGCAAAGCAGGATAAAGAAGTATTTTTCTTGACCACATCCAAGGTCACTTCTCTTTAGCCTAGGGCTGATGAGGCTCCTTCATTCCTAAATCACAGTTAAGAGTCACACCAGCTGCTCTTCTTGGCTTCTTTTCCATTCTCTGGAAAGAAGAAAAAAAAAAAAAAAAAAAGAGAGATGTGCTTTAAAAGCAGAGTTCCCACCCAAGAGTTCCACAGCAACCCAGAAAATTTCCATTCCAGTTAAACATCCTCAATGATGCTGAATCATGGAATCATTTTGTTTGGAAAAGACCTCCAAGAGGGAGCCCAAGCAGCTCCACCAGCACCATTAAAATAAGTCCACCAAGTGCCATGGCCACAGGTTGCTTGAACACATTCAGGGATGGGGACTCCATCACCTCCCTGACCCCTCTCTTCCAACCCCTGACCACTCCTGCAGCAAAGAAATTCTTCCTAATGTCCAACCTAAACCTCCCCTGGTGCAGCTTGAGGCCATTTCCTCTTCTCCTATCCCCTGGTTGCTTGGGAGCAGGGAACCAAGGTGGGGAGTGGGAAAAGAAAGAGCAGCCCACTCTAAGTGAGGAGCAGCTTCAAGACCATCTAATAAACCTGAAGGTGCCCAAGCCTTATGTGATCACCCACAAGTCCTGAGGGAACTGGCAGATGAAGTTCATAGAATGGTTTAGATTGGAAGGGAGCTCAAAGCTCAGCCAGTTCCAACCCCCTGCCATAGGCAGGGACACCTCCCACTAGCACAGGTCACTCAAGGACTCATCCAACCTGGCCTTGAACACCTCCAGGGAGGTTGTGGAGCACAGCCTCTCCACTCTCATTCAAATCAACACTGCCACCCAATTTGGTGTCACCTGCAAACTTGCTGATGCCCTGAATCTTTGAAGGCAACAGTAGCTCCAGGGTGCAGGATTGCCCATTCCCAGCTCACCTCCCAAATCCCAATGGCATCTGCCCTCTCCTGCAGACCCTCCTCTTCCTCCAAATGCTTCCATCTCCACTCCCTGATGCCACACACCCAGCAGGCAACAGCCAGAGCAAACAGCAACAGAAAGGAACAGAGGCAAAGGAGATTTGTTTATTTTAAACCTCTTTATTGTAAAGAAAGCCTCAGGGAGTATTTATGCTCAAGAGCAGAAGAGTGCACAACACACACAGCACTGAGTTTGCACACACTGCATTGTTTTACACCTAAAAAGAACCCATTAGGAAGCAGAAATGTAGCAAAAAAACAACCACCCCACAAATAAACATGTAAGAGCCACCTCACTGAACACAGAGATGCAGCTTGCAAACAGCCTTCAGAGACAGAGCAGCAGCAGGGGTGGAGGTGGCACCACCACAGCTCACACAGCAGCCTTTGGAGGAGCTCAGGGTGAGGGTTTGGGACATACCTCCCCAGAGCAGGTGGTTCCTGCAAGCACTGGGCTGATGTCTCTCCTCTCAAAGCTTCTCCACTGGGCTGAGCTTCCCCTATCAGCCCCTCACTGGGCTGCTGGGAAGGGAACAATGGTCAGAGAGGTGGCAGCTGTCATGTCACAGCCAGGGCACACCAACTCAACCTGCTCAGCCTGGTTTGAAGCCTTTTGCCCTGCCCTCACTTGCCCAATTTTCCCCATGGGAGATGGAGTTGCTTTAGCTTGAGTGATCGTTTCCCCTCCTCTCTAAAACAGCCCAATTAACACTGATGGGGGCCACAGCTTAAGGACAGCAATGCAGGTGCCACGGGTGACCCTGGCACGCTTGAGCACGGCAACGCAGGTGCCACGGGTGACCCTGGCACGCTTGAGCACACCAATGCAGGTGCCACGGGTGACCCTGGTACGCTTGAGGACGGCAATGCAGGTGCCATGGGTAACCCTGGCACGCTTGAGCACGGCAGTGCAGGTGCCACGGGTGACCCTGGCGCGCTTGAGGACGGCAACGCAGGTGCCACGGGTGACCCTGGCACGCTTGAGCACGGCAACGCAGGTGCCACGGGTGACCCTGGCACGCTTGAGCACACCAATGCAGGTGCCACGGGTGACCCTGGTACGCTTGAGGACGGCAATGCAGGTGCCATGGGTAACCCTGGCACGCTTGAGCACGGCAACGCAGGGGCCACGGGTGACCCTGGCGCGCTTGAGGACGGCAACGCAGGCGCCACGGGTGACCCTGGCGCGCTTGAGGACGGCAACGCAGGCGCCACGGGTGACCCTGGCGCGCTTGAGGACGGCAACGCAGGCGCCACGGGTGACCCTGGCGCGCTTGAGGACGGCAACGCAGGCGCCACGGGTGACCCTGGCGCGCTTGAGGACGGCAACGCAGGTGCCCCCGGTGACCCTGGCACGCTTGAGGATGGCAATGCAGCTGCCATGGGTGACCCTGGCACACTTGAGCACACCAATGCAGGTGCCACGGGTGACCCTGGCACACTTGAGGATGGCAATGCAGCTGCCATGGGTGACCCTGGCACTCTTGAGGATAGCAATGCAGCTGCCATGGGTGACCCTGGCACTCTTCACTGCAGGCTGACAGCTGCCACCACCACCTTTTGCTAATGACAAGGCAGGGGAACCACAGGAAAACCCCCAGTGGTGGTGCAACACTCACAAAGGCACCAAGTCCACATCCTCGCCTCCAAATTCACCTCTCCTCTGCCTGCCCAGCCCAAGACAGCAGCTCTGTTACCACTGACAGGAACCTTTAATCCTTGTTTATTATTTGCACAAAGGGTGCCAAGGAAACCAAATGATTTGAAGGAAATACCTGGCAGAGGCACCCACCAGTCTGTTTGGGCCTGGCAACACCTTTGGGGCTTACTGGCACCACCTGGCAGGACCCCAGGATCTGTCCCATCAGGTATGTGGGGTCATGGTCACAGATCTGCTGCTGCTGCTCTGCCCCAGACACAGGGATTTTAAAACCACCTTTTGGGAAGTTAAAAACACAAGAGGCAAAAGGCTGTGATTAGGCTTTCATTAAAGCACTGAGGCACAAATGCTGCTGTCTGCAGAGACAGCCCAGAGGCTCTATCCCACCCCCCCCACCCCAGCAGCCCATGGACCCCCTGGAGAGGAACAAGAGACCCAGAATCAGCCAGCCCCAAAACTGGCAAACCTGATTTTGTTTAGGAGTGATTAAACAAACCCCAAGAAGTCAACAACTGCCACTCGAAGCAGCTACATTCATGAATCCTGGCAAGTAAAAAGAGACAAATTCCCCCCACCACCACCCCCCCCCTTACAACCATTAATTACTTAATGATAGACAAAACGAACTCCTTAACGACTTCTTACAGCATCCATTGTGCGTAAACATCCTACAGTCAGGTTCCTCCTCCTTGTTCCCTGGCAGAGCAGGAGGCTCTCTCAGCTTGAGCAGCCAAGCCTGAAGTGGGTTTGTGCGTTTGGAGCGTTCCTAGAGAGCTGACAGTGAAGGGTTCCCATGCAACAGGCTCTAAATTCTCTTCCTTCCAACCTTTTCCTGTTTTTTTTTTTTTTTTCCCCCCCTCTCTGACCCTCATTTCTAAGCCCTGTAACATTTCAAGCTGCAGACTGGGGAGTGCTGCTCTTGCAGAAGGGCTGCAGCCAACCCATGGGAACAGCTTGAGGGCAGCACTCGTAAAAATCAGTTTCTCACCCCCCCTGAAATGTCCTCCCTGGGTGGTGAAGTTGCTTTAGACTAACACAAGCTTCTGCTCCTGGGAAATTCTCAGGGGTCAGGCTTAGTGCCTGAGCCTTCACCATGGCTCCTATCTCACCTTCATTAAATTAAAGCCCTGGAGAGTGTTTAAACAAACAGGTTTGAGCTCAGAATCTTCAGGTAAGCCTCAGGTTGTGTGTGTGTGGGGGGGGTGCTGAGCTGCTCCACAGCCAGGGTGACATTTCCCAAGCACATCACTCAACTCTTGACACATTTCAAACAAGCAAACTGGCTCCCAGAAGTTGCTCACATTGGGCCTGGAGTCACAGCAGGTCCAGAACAGCCTCCTGCTTCAGACCTAAAAATGCTCTGCTCTTCACCCAACCTGAGGATCCTACCTTTAGTGCAATCAACAACAGGAGTGTGGCAAAACAGAGTTTGGCAAAGGGACAGGTTGAGATTTGGGGAAGAAAAGTGTCAGTTTGGGGAAGAAAAGTCAATTTGGGGCATTGCTTCCCCCACACCTTCCCCTAGATCCAGAGCAGCCTCCTGCTTTGGACCTAAACCACTTCATTCTTCACCCAACCTGAGGGTTTTGCCCTTAGTGCAATTAACAGCAGGAGTGTGGTAAAGTGGAGTTTGGCAAAAGTCAAGTCAGAATTTGGGGGAGGGGGAGAAAAGTGTAAATTTGGGGTATTGCTTTCCCCCCACCCCTTGGGGAAGAGGGATTTAAAAAGGAACATGGAGCCTTCACTGGAGCTGCTCCACAAGGAGCTTCCATGCACTGAACACACTAAAGCAGCTGGAACTCTAATTTAAGGCAGCATCACACATCAGGAAAACATTCACAGCTTATTCTTAGGTAAAGTTTAAAAAATTAAAATAAAAAGGCTTGTGGTGGGCTTAAAAATTTGGTACATTAAAAAGACAACTGGTTAAAAAAAAAAACAAAACCAAAAACCAGACCTTGTGCTTCCTTCCAAACCTCCTCAGGCAGCTCTGCTGTTCCCAGACACACAGCAGAGCCAGGCTCTGGTTTTCTGCTGTCCCAGAGGAAAACAAAAGTGTCCACAAAGCCCTGAAAAAATGAGTGGGAGGATGAGGCTGAGATCAAGGGAGCAAAACTAAAGCAGGAGTTGAGCTCAGATTGAAGAGCTCTGGTAGCTGAGCTGTTTCCAGGAAGGGGTAGGAGCTTACTGCTCCCCACTGGAGAGATATCCTGCAGGGTTTTGCTGATGATGCCTTGTGCTGTTCTCTCCTGGGCAAAAGGGAGAGCAAAGGGACAGGGTCAGACTGGGGTGGGTTCAAATCCAGAGTCATGAGAGTAAAATGAAATGACAGCTTGAGCTCTTCCCACAGTGAAACAAGACAAGAACTGTGTTTGAACTTGGAAATGCTTAACAGGTGAGGGGATAAAAAAAAACCAAAACTATTAGGGATTTGGTCTGGTAACAGATTTTCCAAGGAAAAGCTGCTTCAGTGAGTATGGATATGACCACTGAGCCCTCACACACACACACACAGAGTGCAGTTAATTCTTGCCACCTAACCAGGAGGAAAGATGTGGGACATGGTTTGAAAGGTAAGGGATAACTTCCATCTTTTAAAAACAGGTTGAAAAAAAATCTCCCTCAGAAGTGCTCTCTGATCTCACTGACAAGACAACCCAGCACTCAGAAAGAGAAGACACAGACAAGACTAAAAAAAAGCCACACAGGTCAGAGGAGAACTGGCCAAAGCAGTGCAGGGCTCGTGGTGCTCCAGGGATACTCTGGTTCCATCTGCAGGGCTCTTCTCAGCCATGGAGATGCCAGTCAGATCCAAGATGAAGCCAAATCCTACACCATTAAATCAGCCATCCTCTGAAACAAGACAGAAATGGTACAGGTTAGGCCAAAGGTGAGTCAGGAGGTGGGAGAAGAGGGCACAGCAGAGCTCAGCTCGGTGCTGGGGACAGAAAGCAGCAGCCAGGGGCAGGAGGATTCAGCTCCACATCGTTTTCTGCATGGAGATTTACTTCATTATTTCTACCTGAGCATGCTTCATGCTCTGTATTGTCCTTTAACCTCCTGCAAAGCTCCACATGGAGGATTCCCAGGCTCAGCCTGAGGCCAGGGAGGCTCAGCAAGCCTCTTAGGACAGCAGGCAGCGCTGGTTACTGAGGGTTTATTCCTTTCCATTGCTCTTCTCCAGAGGGAATTGCACTTCCAGGCCAACATTCCAGTAATCATTTTGCAATGTTAACCACAGTAAGACTTTCAGTTTTGATAAAACTCCTTTCACTCCCTGACCAAAAGGCTCAGACAGACAACAGGAACACGCTCAGGTCAGCACCAGACACAAAAATCACACAGTTAAAACCCAACAGCCAGGAGGTCCTGCAGCTGCAGGTGGGGCAGCAACACAGAGTATGCTCAGAAGGGCTCAGAGGGTGCCCAGTTCCCCTGTACCACCTCAAACTAGAAACCAGCATGAACCATTTGTCTTGTTCCCTTCACCACTTCTGTTGTGCAACACGGGCAGAGCTGCAGAGGCAATCTGCTGCTCATTAACAGCCACACCTGCTGATCATTACCATGGACACTTAAAAACCAGCAGTCAGGAAACCAAACCTTTACAGATCTCCTACTGGCAGTTCAAAAGACATCAGGTAAAACCATCTCAGCTCTCCAGACAATGCTGTTTAAGAAGTGCCCATCATCAAGGCAAGACCATCTTTGAGGGTCCCACCCAACCTCATCTTATAGAATCATAGAATGGGAAGGTTGGAAGGGACCTCAAGGATCAGCCAGTTCCAAGCCCCTGCCATAGGCAGGGACACCTCCCACTAGCACAGGTCACTCAAGGCCTCCTCCAACCTGGCCTTGAACACCTCCAGGGAGGGAGCAGCCACAACCTCCCTGGGCAACCTGTGCCAGTGTCTCACCACCCTCACTGCAAACAACTTCCTCCTAACATCCACTTTCAATCTCCCCTCTGCCACTTCAAACCCATTGCCCCTTGTCCTGGCATTGCAAGACCTTGTCAATAGTCCCTCCCCAGCCTTCCTGTAGCCCCCTTCAGATACTGGAAGGCCACTCTAAGGTCTCCTGGAAGCCTTCTCTTCTCCAGGCTGCAGAGCCCCAACTCTCTCAGCCTGTCCTCACAGCAGAGCTGCTGCAGCCCTCTCAGCATCTTCGTGGCCTCCTCTGGACTGGCTCCAACACTTCCATGTCCTTCCTGTGCTGGGGGCTCCAGAACTGCACACAGGACTGCAGGTGGGGTCTGAGGAGAGCAGAGCAAAGGGGCAGAATCCCCTCCCCCTTGCCCTGCTGGCAATGTCCTGCTGCTAGGATTCACAGACTGCATTGAGTTGGAAGGGACCCTCAAAGCTCATCTTTGTCCACCCCACCCTGCAGTCAGCAGGGACCTCTCCAGCTAGAGCAGGCTGCCAGGGGCACATCAAGCCTGATTTTTAATGTCTCCAGGGATGGGGCCTCAAGGACATCCCTGGGCAACCTGGTCCAGTATTTTGCCACCCTCATTGTGCAGAACTTTTCTCCTGATGTCCAACCTCAATCTCCCCTCCTCCAGCTTCAAACTCCTGCCCTTCATCCTGTCCCACCCACAGGCCCTTCTGAACAGTCCCTCCCCAGCCTGTAGATATTGCAATGCAATCATGAGGTGTCCCTGGAGCCTTCTCCAGGCTGAACAGCCCCAACTCTCTCAGCCTGTCCTCACAGAAGAGGTCCTCCAGCCCTCTGATCTCTTGGTGGCCTCCTCTGGACCCACTCCAGCAGGTCTAGAGGATGAAGCAAGCTTGGGGTGAAACATTTCTGCAGGCAGCCAGCACCAAGCAGCAGTTAAGTCCAGTTGGAGCCTCTGGCTCAGTGGGCTCAGCCTGGTAACTTATTCCTCCCCCACTGAGGTCTCCTTTGAGGACAGGTTATGACACAGCCCCAAAACTTCCCTCTGCACCATGTGTTTGTCTTTCCCCAAAGCAGTTTCCATGCAACATTAAATCAAGAGAGGTCCTACTTACTAAAGAGCCCAGGGGAGCACACAAAAGCTGCTCTCAGCCACACTCACAGGCAAACATTTCCCCCATGAGGCTGCAAAGGAAAAAGAAACAGCAGAGGATAGCTCAGAGTGCCTTTGGAAGGAAATTCTTCAAGAGGGCAGTACAAAAGCAGCAAAGCAAAGGAGGAAAGAGGTGAAACAACCCCAAAGATTTCATAGAGTGGTTTGGGTTGGAAAGGACCTTAAAAATAATCCAGTTCCAACTCCCTGCCATAGGCAGGGACACCTCTCACTAGAGCAGGTTGCTCCAAGCCTCATCCAGCCTGGGCTTAAACACTTCCAGGGGTGAGGAGTCCACAGTAACTTGATGGTAGGAAGCCCCTGGCAGGCTTGTAAGACAGCAGGAGCTGATCACCAGGCTTGGCCATGGTGTGTGGCAGCATCCAGGCCACCTCCTTCCACTGCTGCTCCTCTCAAGGGCTCCCTTCTGGCACAAGGTCCCAGGACAGCAAGATCCCCACACAGCCCCAGAACCCAGGGTTTGGTTGCCCAGGGAGGCTGTGGATGCTCCTTGCCTAGAGGTGTCCAAGGCCAGGTTGGATGAGGCCTTGAGCAACCTGGGCTGGTGGGAGATGTCCCTGCCCATGGCAGGGAGCTGGAACTGGATGAGCTTTAGGGTCCCCTCCAACCTAGCCCATTCTGTCACTATGAAGTGCTCCTTACCCCCATAGCTGCCAGCACTTCACCATCACAACCACAGAGGGTACAACCGTCAAGAGGGAGCAGTCAGGGTGGGGATCCCCACCCTGAGGCTGCTCAGCTCAAGACCCCCCCCCACCTAAACCAAGCTGTTGGGCAGGCAAAGCTCTCTCTAACTTCATGCAGAAGTGCCATGGCCCAAACCCATCAGGTTGCTTTGTCTGGTTCAGATCCCACTGGAGCCCACGAGCCTCCTGCTTTCATCCAGGATGCAAACCATCAGCACTGTTCACCTGCATCACCTCTTCTTTTGCCCTCTGGCTACTTGGCTAAGAGGGAGGGAGGAGAACAAGAAACCAGGCTCACTGAAGAGCTTGAGAAGCATTAACCTCTATGGCATCCAAATCAATTTTTAAATCACTGTGGCAGCTTTTTCTGCAGGAAGGGCCCAGCCAAAACCTCTTCAAAGCCTCCCTCACCTTCCCTCTGCTCCATCTGATGGGCAGCAGCATGCAGCCTGGCACAAAAAGCTCCAAATTTTGCAGAGAAACCACTTCAAATGAGCAAAGCAACAAGCAGGGCTTTCCATCCACCCCTGATGAGGGCCTACAATGCTTTAAAAGCCACAAGAAACCCCAAGTTGCTTTAATTTGAGCACCCAAAGAACTCAAGCTTCATTCAACAAGCTGCTGATGTTGGGATCTGGAGGGAAACGGACACCAAGAAGAACATGGACACAAAAGATTTCACTCTGGGGCTAGGGCAACACTTGGCTGCAGCATGAGATGAGGACCAAGAGGGTATCTGTGAGTCTTTCTTGTCAGGGTTTTTGCCACAGAGCAAGACACAGCCCAGAACTAACCACCCTGCCAAGGCTCTGTTGCACTGATGGGAGCTCACTGGGTGGAGCCTGGGTTTGAAAGCCTCTGACACCACAATTCCAAGCCTCATGGGGTGACTTGAAGCTTTTTGTGGGGACTTTTATGTTTGGTTTAATGGATCCAGAAGGGATCCAGAATGGTTTTCATGCAGGTACTGAGCTGGTGGTCAACTCCCTGAGAGGGGCTCTCATATTTCAGAGAGGACCAACTGACAGCCATGGGGGAATCACAGGCTCACAGGATGTCAGGGGTTGGTAGGGACCCAAAGAGCTCATCCAGTCCAACCACCCTGCCAGAGCAGGACCAGACAATCCAGCTCAGGGCTCACAGGAACACATCCAGACAGGCCTTGAAAGGCTCCACAGAAGGAGACTCCACAACCTCTCTGGGCAGCCTGTGCCAGGGCTCTGGGACCCTTCCAGGCAAGAAGTTGCCCTTGTGCTGAGCTGGAACCTCCTGTGCTGCAGCTTCCATCCATTGCTCCTTGTCCTATCCCAGGCAGCAGTGAGCAGAGCCTGTCCACCCTCTCCTGACCCCCAGCCCTCAGATACTTATAATCATTGATTAAATCCCCTCTCAGCCTTCTCTTCTGCAGACTAAGCAGCCCCAGGTCCCTCAGCCTCTCCTCCCCAGGCAGTGCTCAGTCCCCTCAGCATCCTCACAGCCCTCCCTTGGACTCTCTCCAGCAGATCCCTGTCCCTCTTCAACTGAGGAGCCCCAACCTGATGACGAGGACGGGGAGCAAAAGGGAAGGTACCACCTGGACACCAACTTGCAGCTGTGGCTGGTCAGCTCCATCTTGAGCTTCCAGGGGTGGGAAAGATCCCAGTTGGTCAAGAGGTTTGCTCCCCAGGCTGTAATGCCGCGGGCGCTTGACCACGTCCACGCTGGCCCGCGGCGTGAAGCTGTTTCTCCTCATCCTTACAGGGCTTTGGCTGGTGGCAAGCTTGCTCTGATGCCAGGCAAAGAGTTACCACAAGGAATGAAAAGGGGAACCACAGCTGAAAACACCATGGCACAGCAGCACACACCTCTGGCATCCCCACCCACAGCACACACACACACACACACCCCTGTCCCAAAGCTCCTAGCAGCTGGGGTTCGGTGAAGCCAGCATCAGTTTGTGCCACCAGCATCAGTTTGTGCCACCAGCATCAGTTTGTGCCACCAAGACCTGCACCAATGGTGGGAAATAAACTGCTCTGCTGGCAAAGCTGGCTCAGAGGCCACTGAAAAAAAAGTCTATTTTAGCAGTTTGACTTCCCAAGGGGACTTTTCTGCTCAGCTGGCTTCGTTTGGGTTTGGATTTTATTTTGTTCCTTCTTTTATGATTTCTTTTTCCTCTCCCTGAATGGATGGCAGGGGGGAAGAGAGATAAATAAGCAGATAGAAAACTTTTCTCCTTCTTGTTTCTTCTCCCCCAAAGCAGCTGCACTGCCCAAGTGAAACAAAGAACAACAGCAACATCCTCTGACTTCTCCTGAGTGGGCAGCGACGATTTCAACACAGAGTTGCAAAGCAATAAATGCTTGGACTGGAAACCCCCAGCATGGCACCAGCACCCCCAAAATCTTGCCAAATAAGCTCAGTTTAAGCATTTAGCAGCCAGCTGAATATAGCTCCACAAACCTTCCAGACACAGATGCAGGCTCCTGGTTTCTCCACCCCTTGTTTCTGGTCCCTCAGCACGGGGACTCCTCTGTGCTGGGACAAAATAAATACCCCACAGCCCATCCAATCTGCTCTTGTTAAAAATACAGCAAGAAGAGGCAGCTAAATGTACCAGAAGGACTTAAAATAGGAAGCATTTGATTTCCTGTCAGCTGGCACAGCAGAGCTGGTCTGTGACCTTTCATTTGGGCAGCTAATTATAGGCAAGGGGCATGAGGCATTTGATAGAGCAGTCCCTCTGCAAAGCAGTGATGGAAAAGGTGAGCAGCACCTTCCACAGCTCTGTGCTTTGCTGAGCAAGCACAGAGGGCCCAGAAGGAATTTAAGTAATAGGAGAGACAGGATTTTCATAAATGAAGCCAACTCAGAGCCTGGAGTGCTTCCACTGCTGCTGTAAGAGGATTCCTAGCAGAAGGGAGGTAAAAGCTGGAGCTGTCTCCTCCTTGCTCTGCACCCATGGTCAGGAACACCACAGTTTTGCTTTGCACCAAACACTCCTCAAACACATGAGCAATGTGCAAATTAATCCCCCACTCCTCACAGCCATCCAGAAGCCCTCCCCCCAAAAGAAGCTGCCTGAAGCTCCCTGCCCAACACAATTTGCAGCTTCAGAAAGAGGAAACCTCCTCCAAAGAAGATGAAAAAGTCACTTCAAACCTCTTGGCAAGCCCTTGAAGTGATCACAATTAATGCAAACCAGCACCACCTCCAAAATGCTTCACTGAGAGCTGAGCAGGTGACCTGGGATTTAATCATTTCCCCTCCCAAATTTGGCCACTCTCCTTCCTACAGCTCTGAAAATATCTCCCCCCCCCTTCCTCAAACCCACCCTGGGAAACACACTACTAAAATCCAACCTCTTATTAATTCTGCTTTGGGGAACTCTTTCTGCAGGAAGTTTTTTTTTTTTTTTTTTTTGTGGTGGTTAAAAAGCAAAAATCTTTTCTTTTTTTTTATGGTAGGAATTTAGAAGTTTTTCCCTTTTAGCTCCTTTTTTTTTTTTTCTTTCCATTGAGCAGGGAAAAAATAAAATAAACCAACCACAAACAGCAACCCCAGAGCTGTGCAACAAAACTTACTGAGTTGAGAGAAGGTTTGTCCCTGTGGGTGTTGACTGCTTCCACGTTCAGGGTAATTGTCTCCACTTTACAACCTTCAGCCAAAAGGAAAACACAAAAAACCAAACAACAAAGAGAACTTTGGATGAGAGAGGGCAATAAAACTATTTCAGAAGGCAGTAAGAGATTGAAAGCAGCACGGGTGGGGGGGAAAATAAATAAATGTGGTGGTGTTTTTTATTTGGTGGGAAAAAAAAAAGAGCTTCTGAAAAGTAATTTGTGAAGTGATAAAGGAGCTCATTGAAAAAAATAATAAAACAGGTCATAAAAAAAAAAACAGTAATGGAGAGCCAAAGGGGGAGGGGGGAGAGAGCCAAAGGGGGAGGGGGAGAGAGCAATTCTGTTAACACAGCTCTCAACCAAGCAGCTCACTCCTATCAGCAGCACTTTCAGCTCTATCTGCTTACAGACTTTGACCCTCAGTGCCAAGCTCTGTGTTAGGTCTGATAAAAACAAATCACTCCCAACCTCAACCCACAGCTGGAGGCACAACAGGAGAAAACAGGGCAGGAAAACTTCAGCAAGGGAAAAAAAAACCCAACAAAAAACCAAACAGCTCCCACTTGATTACAAGAGAGGATATGAGGTAACCCCCCCCAACCACCTACACATCTTCCCTCCCACTGTTCCCCTCCAAGACCCTCCCAACTCTCCAGAACCTTTTTCATGTTAAAAAAAAAGGCACTTTGGGCACCT
>WBNM01009642.1:1060-14754 GCA_013399055.1 Ramphastos sulfuratus | reverse complement strand
TTTTTTTCCCCTTTGTGTTGTTTTGTTGAATGGTTCGCTCCATGAAACGTGAGTAGTATTTTTTTTTCTCCCTACTTGGTAATGGCAGTTGTTTTTTATGTTTGCTGCAGATGTTCAGGAAACTAATTCCAAGGCTTGCACCTGTGTGACACTGACCTAGGTCTACCTTGCCACATCCTGCCTTTTTTCTGCTGCACGGATCAACTTTCAGTTTATTCTTCGTCCCTCTCTCTCTTTTCCACAAAATCATCCATCAACCCCCTCCTCCCCGCACCCAACCCCAGGTTGGGGGGAGGAACTGCATTTCTGTGTCCAAAGGCTGCGCTTTGGCAGAGGAATGGAGGCCAAATTTCTGTCAGGTTAGGGTGCCATCTATTAAAAAGGTATTCACATTTTCATTATGAGACACTATTTGAGTGATTTATAACTTGGCTGCACAAACTCGCTGCAGGCTAAACTTGTTATGTGTAGTTTCGTCTGGGAAAGTAGTTACTGGTCTTTGTAGACCAGCAGAAACACAGCCAAAACCTGTGCCTAGGCTCTCCTTCTCCCCTGCCACGAAGAGGTGGAGACAGTAGCATTGGTAGAAATAATTTTCGGGTTTGTTTTGGTTTTGTTTTAAGGCATCGGAAGAGTCTCAAATTGTTGGAAAGCTGACAAGGAGATACTTAAGGAGTGATAATGGGACACGAAGCTTAAAAGGAGGAAGAGTCTTGTGAGAGGAAGAGATAACATAAAGATTGGTAAAACGGTTTAATTACGATGTAATTAAATACCCCACCCCCTCGGATACACCCGGAGTAGCATCAAAAGGATTTCCTTTAACAGAGGTTCCAAATTTCACAACCAAGGGTGGGGAGTGGGAGGTGGTATCACACCTGCGTAAGCACCAGCTGGTACCGAAAGATGGCAGGAGCTTCGAGATCAGGGGAGTGGTAAATTCTTTCCTTCATATGTAAAGTTAGGATTGACGAAATTACTTCCTTACTTTGTTGCTGTTGTGCATGCAAGACCCATCTCGTGTCTGACAAGGTGTTTCTTGGCAATAGCCTGCTTACACCCGGTCCAGCACAGACAAGATCGTAATAAAACTTGGTGTCCTATCTCTGTGTATGGACTGGACTTTGCACACCAGGTCAAGAATCCCTTTTTGGTACAAGATGATGTGCTAATGCTTTTAGTGAAGAATGCGTTTTGGCAGGCTCTTGCCGACCTTCTGAAGTCAGGCTGCTACCAGCTTCTTCCTCCTGTTTTTATGTTACTTTTAACCCGAGCCTAAATTAGCTTTATTTTTATACTGACGGTCGGGATAATAAAAAGTAAAGCTGTTACTCGAGGCTTCCCGCATGATGCTGGAAGCGTGCTTGAAGCACGGTGCTTTTTGTGGCTGAAAACCTTCAGAGCCCTAGGAAAAAACGAGGCAGCCATGAAGGGAAGCCCTCTCGTTAGGAAAGGCTCCGAGGAGGACATCTCTTCCCACTTGGCTGCCTGTGCTTGCCGGCTCTGCAAGACACCGCTAACATCGTGAGAGACAGAGGTGCCCTCTAAGGCCCCGCAGAGGAACTTGATACACTGCATTTTTACAAAGCAGCCTGCATTTCTGGCATGCAAAAGAAAGGGGCCAAACAGTGGGAGGGAGTCGAGCCAGGAGCGTTGGAAAAAAGGCCTCTCTGCTGTGTTCCTGCGAGCAGTTTTTGAGGAGCCAATTAAGTGCAACACGGGTTGAGAGAATACGAACAAGGGGAGATGATCATTGCTAAAACAATTCTTCACCCATCGGATCACACAAAGAAGCAGAGGCTAGGGTCTCATTGGACGATGTCTTATCTTCCTAAATACCTGCAGACTTTAGAATGGGCGAAGGACAAACCTCTTCACCCTTTTGAACTCGAAGGCTGCATGTGCTGCTCACAGACCCACCTGCCAGGAATTTAATGATGTGCTGATGATAATTCTTTTACTTTGGATAGGCAGATTTTCTATGATCGTAGTGGCGTAGTGGCACAGTGGAACGCTGCCAAGTTAAGAAGCGTCCTTACAGAAGTCTCTGAAGCCAAGCCACACTTAAGCAAGCAGAGTCTTACATCTTTAATAACTTTCTCAAACAGAAGGCTTTTGAATAAGTAGCTTTGTGCAAATTTTCTGGGCTCTATATATTGGCACATACTTTAATCAAAGAATGAGCACTATTGCTAATAGTTACATAAAGAACCTTACACATTTGCAAGATCAAAAAAGATAAAATTATTCAATGCCAAATTAAGTAAACACCACAAAATACACTTTTTAACCTTTTTTTTTCTTTTTTAATAGGAAAAAGTGTCTAGGATTTACTCAGGAAATGTCATTATCATCTAGATTTTGTAATCAGGTTAGATGGATGGTAGATTTTGCATTTACAAATTGCACATTCCTTAGGTGCATTTAGTACATGATCTACTGTTTATAAATAATACATCTCAGGCTGCTGCATGCAGTTTTGATGGTATTACTTAATTAACTTTTTTTACCAAGTGATAAGACTTACAGCTTGGTCTTCTTACTCTGCTCCATTAAATTTATATGATAATTATGATGCTGCATAGATAGACATCAGCTTGCAGAGTCTTCTCCAAGTGTTCACTGATTCTCTTCACACAAAATGAATTTTGCTTGAGAAACAGAACATTAATGCTAGTTGCCAAATACATGTGATAAATCTAGAAAAATTTGTATCAGTATTTCTCAGAGAAGATGAATTTCTTTGCCTTATTTTCTTTTATTCTAAAATAAGTCTGTTCTAATTTTAGAAGTGTTACTGTAGCATTCCTGCAGTATCTCTTTTCTGGTTTCCTGTCACTCACTTGGGCTGTCTTTGTAACTGGCTGTTAGCATCATGGTAACTCTTAATAATTTTACTGAAATTAGAAAACTTACTTACTTGTATTACCCCAAGTTGCAATTGTATTTGACCATGTGTTTTGCGCAGTGAGCAACTGGTCTGCCCCTCTTGTGGTTCAAGAGGTTCCTCCAGTCCAGCATAACTCAGCTTTAGCCCTTGATAAGTTTGTGGGGGTGACTGGAAATGGTAGTTGTTGCACATCTGGAGACTGTTCCTTTTCCATAGCTCACTAGGAGAAATGGACTGATCCTCTAAGATTCACCAGGGAGCATACACTGAGACAGATTTTGAATGCAGCTCACCTTTTTTATTGCAGTACTTAAGCATTTGTCAGACTTTATATTATAAAGAGATAAACATTTGCTAGAAGCTAAATCATAGCACTTAGGTGTCAGCTGTTTTTTAAAGTTTAAGTAGCTATAACTACCTTTTTTTTTTTTTTCCCCAAAACAATCAACAATTTATGACATAAAAAATGTACCTGTAGATATTTCTTCTGGTTTGATTTTAAAAATATTTCTGGTCTAAAATATTTAGATCAAAGCCAATAGTCACTACCCAACTATATTTGTTAGAAGAAGGAAACTGTGGTCTTGGCAAGGTTTAAAAAATGGTTGTTGTATGTTGCTTTTATAAAAAAAATGAAAATCTACAGTAGTACTCATTTACAGTGCAGGTATGTGTAGCAACTAAATGTAGTAGCTTGTAATATGAAAAAACACAGTTTCTGGTCCTCAAGGGCAGTAAGCTGTGATCTGAAGTTTTACGTGGTAGAAATGGTAACTGAGCAGAGCTCTTGAATGCAAACATTCAGTGCTACAGAGGGGTCAAGCAGGTGACTGCATAAATGGTGGTGCAAAGTTCAAGGCTGATACTGTGATGTATGACAGAGCCCCAAACGTTATTTTCTAAGCCATAGCTCCAAAGTATGAGGGGTTTTGACAGATCAGCTGGTTTTAGGTCTAGGTTCTTACTCCTTGGCTGTCAAGTGAGATCTCCCTGTTGTTGAGCATTTGTTATTCTCAGTTGTACTGACAGTTTGCAGTGAAATGGATCAAGGAATCAAGATCAAAGGTAATTCTGCTGTGGGCCCCCTACTGTTATTTTAACTAAATCACATTTCATGGTCTGCCTCATAACCCCCAAATCAAGTTATTCTGGTAAAATTAAGGGGCAATACACTGCTCTGAGAAGTTTAGGGACTCATTAGTTGAACTATAATGCTAAAAACCTTATGTTGCTGAAGAAGTAGTACCTCAAGAAGATGTTTTCATCAATTGTGCAAATGGTCTAAATTTTACAAGGTGGAAAAAGACACTTATTTCAAAGCTAGTTTGAAAAAATTAGCTGCTATTATGCTTTCACCATTAAATTAGATTTTGCCATCTGCAGGTGGTGAGATCACATAAAATGGATCAATACTACATTTTCTATGTGTACTTTGAAATCATGGAGCAGCAGTGGCACATCATCTTCAAAAATAACGCTCGTGATTGAGTATTTCATGTTTTTTGCCACCAAGGCAATTTGCCCTTCTTGTGATCAAATTAATACGTAAGATGGTGGTCACATTTGCTACAAATTTGTCCAATCACTGACATACAAATACACATTATTTAGTGTGCAATTACTATATTAAACCCATTGACAAGGTTAGAGTCACAGTTGTGCAGCTTACTTGCTCTCTAGCTGTTATTCTATGTGTGCATGCAGTCTGTAGAAGAAAACTGATTTTTCTGTGGTACATTTTCTAAAGGATTGTGTTGATGCAGAAGAGGCTGTGATTTTTGTAAAACCTCTTTATATGCAGTATGACTACTAGGAGTTGGCATATTTAAAGTCTTGCTTTTTCATTAGTGTCAGGAGATAGGCCTTAACATATCTATCAGTAAGATATGTTGTGCATTAAGGTGTTGCTGTATCAATTTTTGTTTGAAAAGAAAGCATTTGATTTTGCCTAGAGAATGTAAANTATATATATATACACAATTCTATAACAGTTTTCTGTTTTGGTAAAGGCTTTTTCCATTTTAATAGTAGTATTTATTTTGTAGTTGGAGTTAAGGTCAACATACCAAAATACTCACAAGTTGAAGGCAAGTGTAGATTTTGCATTAACATGTTTCTTATCAGAGTACATCCTGAGGGGAAAAGAGGACTGCAGGAGGTAAATGACTTAATTAGGATGCAGATAGAAATTCTCTCAAAATAAGCATCTATTGTATAGTCTGAGACAATAAACAGCTCGAGTATAAATATGCAACTTCTGAGCAAGTCTGATTTTTGGTGACAACTTCAGGTCATAATTTTGGGATGTACTCATGTTAACACTCTTGATACCACCCAAGTTCTCAGTTCAATTCAGATTTAGCAAAAAGCTGTCATTCTAGTTGTTTGGGGTAAATTTAGCAAGCTGCTCCTAATTACACCTTAGCTTGAGACCATCTGTTGATGGCGAGTCTCTTATCTGAGTAGTTCCTGCAGGCAGTGAATGGGGAAAGAAGTGGAGCACCAATTCTGTTAGTAAGCAGATGGGTGCTATCAGTGAACGTCCTTCCTGCCTTTCAAACTGACAGCTCTCAATACTGATGGAGTATCATATGCCTGCAAGCCATTGCAGCTGAAGGCAAGAAGTGCTCTCTCGAGTATTTCTAGTGGGGTTTGACAGAAAGAAATTCTGAAAGCATAGTTTTGTATGTGAACAGAAGAAAAATCCTGTTTCTTCTGTGCTGGTGCCTAACCTGCCAAATGAAATACACCGTTTTAGGGAATCACATCTAGGAAATCCATCCTTGATATTCAGGAGAATTCGTGGTTACTTATTCCAATATGTGATTGCTGTGATTATGTCCACTGCTAGTGAAGTGAGTTTTGTTGCCTTTTTTCACTTCAGTCCACTGTGAACAGGAGCTTTCTTTTGCAAAGAGGCTTGAAAACACATTATATAAGATAGCATGAGTTGCTTCATCCTATGTCTTGAAACAATTGGAGGGAAGATGTACACAGGCAGTATGATAGACTGGATAATGAGTTGTCTGTTAAACTCTGGGAAGCCTGAACAAGTTCACTGAAGTGAGATGACTGGTTTACAGTTTGATCGTAAGGGATGTATAGCTCACTTCAGACAACCAACAGTGTGGTGCTCATCAGAGTTAGCAGCTTCATTTTTAAATCTCCTTTCTCAGTCAGCAAGGGTAGAATGAGAATTTACCAGTCCAGGTGGTGTGAATCCTGCTCAGATGATAGAGTAGGGTATACTGTGAGTCTACGTGATCTACAGTTCCTGTTGGTGAACCATACAATTCAGGCACTTGCATTAGCCCTCAGCTTTTGTGAACTAAGAAATCATACATCCATCAAAGTCTTCCTGTATTATACCCACTGCATACATTTAAAATCTGTGTATCATGGTTCAAGGATAAGTAGTAAGAATCATTAAAGCTTCTGCTAGAAGTTCCTAGAATCCTGAATGAACAACTTAATGAATGCGTATTTGATTTAGTTTTATGACAAAATGTTATGACTGTATATTTATTATAAAATGTCTGGCTAAGGAGTTAAGATTGCTGATGCATATTCAGTATTACCTGTCAGTAGTTCAGTACTGAATATTTTGTCTTCTTGGAGTAAGAAGTGAAAGTACTTGGGAGTTTCTGAATGGACTGAAACACTCCTGTTTAAAATGCTGGAATTTAACAAATGCAGGATTTAATTTTCAGTGATGATTGCAATAGTCCAGTAAATGAGCACAATTATCTGACACAGCACCATGGTGGCAAGGTTTAATTCCATGCAGAAACAGCGCAAGTCTGTAGAGTGCACAAAAGTGTGTGGGCTGGAACTGATTTTTCCCCAGCTTTCCTGCTTTTTCTAAGTTAAGTAAAATCTTTAATTATGGGAAACAGTAATTCCAAAATCAAACATCAAACCTCAGCTATTTCTACAAATTTTAGGAATTGTTTGTATAGCAATATCCTTTGGAATTATAAGGGGGATTTGGGGATTCATTTGTGACAAGTGTGTTGCATTAATGTGGTGACTGGGCTATGTGTAGGAGAGGCACAGAACAGGGGAGGAAAGCACAGGTCTACAAAGCAGTATATTATCCAAGGACACAGAGCATGTTTACTGATCTAACTAGGATTTGGAGATAGATGGCTATACTGAATCTAGTGGCCAGTTTGCTAGATTATATGGCTTTCTGTTAATATTGTACCCCAAGCAAATAGAGAAATAATCAGAATCTCTGTAATAGAGCTTTTAATCTTAGAGAATCATAGAATCACTGAATGGTAAGGTTGGAAGGGACTTCAAACACTGACTTCACAACTGCTCACTGCCCCGAAAACAATCTATTTGTAGGTGTGATTGTTAATTGCATTTATATTTCCCTGCTAATCCTACTTTGCTTTCACTGATGTCAAGATAAAAAATCCCTCTGATTTTTGGATGGAGCTAGTCTTGATCTCTTTGTAGATTTAACTGTGACATTTCAGATCAATTCTACCTAATGATCCTCATGAAATGGGTCTCAGTACTTCCTTGAAAGCTTCTATAGGCAAGAGCCTAAATCATAAAGCCATCTGAATAAATTTGTGCACCAGGTCATGCTTGAAAAGTCTCTTAGCTGCATCAATTTTTTTTTTTTTCCCCTGCATTATGGCAAGTAGCTGTTAATGAGATAGTTTCAATAGCACTTTGTTACTCTGCTGCGTCTGGGTTGGTGATGCATGAGGAACAGTTAAGTCTCATTTCTGATATGGTAGTGTCAAGGTTACATGGTGGAGCATGGTCCTTAACTTGACATTTTTAGAGGTCATGGTTGTAGCACAGGAGCACGTTTAAAATTCTTGATGGTTCAACGCAGTGTAAAACAATGCACGTTCCATTGGCATTAAACAGTGATGAAGGTATAGCATACTTGAGTTTGGCATACAAAGATAAAAGAGATACTCTTAGAGATGTAAATAGACAAAACCAGCACAAACCCTTCGTTTTTTTTAATATTTCTTAAGGTGGTCTGTTGAATGAAATGGTAAAACTGAAATGGCAAGACACAATAGGACAGGACAGCACTAGGTCAGGTAGGAAAATACAGATCCTGCTTTTTTCATCGCAATGGAAACACGGTAGAAATACCAACATGCATTCTGGACCAAGTTATAAATCATAATTTTTTTTTTTCCTGCACTATTCCCCTATGTAGCATTTTTTCAAATAACTGAACCAAAACATAGCTCAAAAAGCAGACTACTTGTTTATGATGAGCTTTTACAATTGGGAGGAGATAATGTCAACATCTGCTGATGGGACCTTGTGGCCTGTGTCAGGCTGCAAATGTGTGGCATTTGGATTAAGAAGGAAAAAAACAGTCTAGTTCAATAGACTGTCACAGTGCCAAGTCACAGCTGCCTTGGAGCTATTGATCAGTACAATTTCACCAAGCAAATTATCTCTACCAGAAGGGCTGTAGAGCACCACAGAACTGAGTCACTGACCTGGTTTCGTTTGTTTAGCTTTCTGCAGATACTCTGTATGGTTTACCTGCTTTGTGATCTGTGTCATTCTGTGCTTGGAAGATTGATCCATCTGTGTTGGTAATGTTTCCACCTTAGGGCATTAATATCTTTTCTCTTGTGCTGAAATAAAGTGTTAAAAATAAAATGGCTTACACTTTACAAAGGAAGAGTCAATGTGAAAGCAATAAACTCCACATTACAGTAGCTTTAATTAAAACCAGGGGAAAAAAAAAGTTCTTCTTGTCTAGTCATTAGTTGATACATCTATATTTAACGTGCATCTGGGCTAAAATTTTTGCCAGGCATTTTATTTCAAATGTTAGGATTTATGGGCTTTTTTGTCATTGTGCCTGTTGGTTTCAAAATATGATGATCACACCTTCAGGGTGAAAATATGTCAGGAATTTTATGCCACAGAAAGCATAAAGCAAGGGTGATGTGAACATGTGGAGAATATGCCTCCAAATAAGGGAAATGTAAGCAACTAGTGAAAGAAGATAAGGAAAGGCAATTATGTTTGTTTGCTAAATTTTAGCTGCTTCTTCCAGATGTACTGTATTTTTAAAAGAGAAATCAACCTGTATAATGCTGAGTGCTCTCTAATGGTACCCTTCTTGACCTTATAAATGAATAGTAGATCCTGGATGGTAAACGAAGTTCTTCCACACTAGTAGCACATGATTCTTGTAATGAGATTTAGAGGAGGATCGACTGTATGCTACTTTAGGTCAGCAGGTATTCTGAAGTTAGGGTAGATCCAGCTATTAAACTGTTCCTAAAGAGCCTGCAGGTGGAAATCATAACCTGGAGAAAATGCTGCAAAACTACAACAGCTGTTGTAATATTTTTTTGTGGAGCAACTGGCAAGCCTGGACAACAGGTCTGCTTTTTTACAGTGGTAACATAATTCATATAAGCCAGAAGAAAAAAAAAACCAGAAAGGTTTTTTTCTGTCCACATAGAATGCCCTGAAGAACAGGGGGGCGAAGAATACACCATTAGAAGAGTCATATTTCTATTGTAATTGTCTCTGTTTCTAGGTCTGGTCTGTGACAGTGAAACTGGAAATTATATTCTAGTCACCATACTGCCTTTGTGTCTTATATTTGTAAGTATTTTCCATTGAAAAAGATACTTTATCTTACAAGACTTGATTATAGCAATCTGAATAGACCTGTAGACTGTGGCTTCAGAAAAGAAACACTGTTAACTCCATGAGAAAGCTTTTCACTGGCACTCTTCTAAGTGGACATCAGCAATTTTTGCAGTATAAAGCCTTTTTGAATGCAACTTTTTTTCATGTGTCACTTTGTGTGTTTTGGGTTTGGTTTTTTTTTTTTTTGTGTGGTTACTTGGTTTTGGTTTTTTGAGGGTGGTTTGTTGGTTTTTTTTTGTTTGTTTTTTTCTTATTTTTTTCTCTTCTCCCCTCTTTTGTAACTGTGAAAAAATCTTCAATACTGTGTAAACTTGCTTTGTGTTGCTTAAAAAAAAAATACATATCTATATCCTGCTAAATACTAACAGTTTTGTAACTGGTCCATTTTACATTTGTTTTAACCTCTTTAGCAGGAAACACAGGATTTTAACAAAAGAAATAAATGTTCTAGAGGATTCAGAGTAGTAGTAGTAGTGAGGTAAGCCCTTCTTGTTTGGAATGCATTTCAGTCAGACATACGGCGTTTAGAAGAAGATCAGCTGACATTGGTAGGGTTTACTGTATGTTCAGTAAATTTTAGTGATATGTGTTTTGGCTATTCAAGAAAACTTAGCTGACATTGCAGGAGGAGAACTCACACTTCCCATTCTCTTGTCTCAGCCATGAAAGTGACTACAAAAGTGACTACATGGTTTTGATTTACCAGAGCACATTCTTACAACAGAATAAAACAGATTGATTCCATTGCTTTGTTAGTTCATGTTTTTTTTAGAAAGTGTCTATGCCATACCAGAAAAACCCATGCACTTCTTTTCTAAAGCTCTTTTTTTTGGTGATGTAAGCATAGTTCTATGATTATTCTGGTGTAGTTATGTGATTTTATTTCCCCAGATAGATAAATGTGAATGTAATAATCTTTCTGGATTTTTATAGCAGTAGGCTGTCTTGCCAGAGAGATGCTTGTTCAGAGGTTGTCTTTAGGTCCTTACCTCTGAGTTGGTGCAAAGGAAATTTAGACTTTTGAGAGAACTCCTGTGCATCAGAAGGTTTTAATAAATCTATGAACAAACAAAGCAGTGGAAATCAGAGAAAATCAGTGTGCTTTCAAATGTGATGTAGGGTCTTCCTGGAAGTTTTTTAGTTTGGTGGTAGGTTTTGATTGTTTATTTTATTATTAACAGTGATTCCTAGCCTCAGCTGTGACTGATTCTCAGACTGGGTTGGTTCAGCAGAGAGACACAGAAGATTTTATTAGAGAGACAAAGAGGTGTGGGTGCTGAAGTCCAAATACTTAACACATTGTCCTCCTGAGCCCTTTAATTTTTCTTAGCAATTATTCACTTAAGATAGGAATTCTGTAGATAAAGTTGATCTTCAAGCAGAAGAAAGGGGGAGGAAATGAGTTTTTATTGGCCTTTTACCGACTTATTCTAAAGAGCATTTACTTGTAAGTGTTTAAAAGAATAATCCCCAACTATTTTGTCCTTAGTAAACAAACATACAAATGCTGAAAGTGAGGACAAGTACAGACTGGGATGTGTTTGCATTTCCTTGGTCTTTGGCTCTAGCATTTCTTTACTCCTTGTCAACATGGTTGTCTTAATTTCTAACAATGTACAGTTCTTAAGGTTAACCTTCTGCTTGGGACAAGACAGTAGGACCTTTTCTTCTCTTACTTTCATTTGCATGTGCTTCATTTTGTGCACAAATCTGCTCTCAGATCAGAACCTTGTCTTGGGAGAAGGGCTTATGAGAGAATAATTAAGGTAAGCTAAGAGGTTCCTGTTTTGGACCTGCAATTATGATGATACTTAGGTAGCTGAGGATAAATTGCAGTGCTACATAAAGATTAATTATGATTCTGTGCACACTGATAGTTTGAAGTAAGAGTACTTACCTTGCTCCTTTTTTATTCTTGGAAAGTAATGATTATGGTGATCATGTAATCTTCCTTTTCCACACAGTGAGATGATGCTTATGATAGTGTAGAGTTACTGAGGATGATGAGTGGTAGAAGGATGCAATTAACAAGTAGTTAGGTAATTTATTAATTTACCACATAGAGAACTCTGTACCTTTCTTTGAGGGTGGAAATATTTTTTTCTTTTGCAGGGCTGTTTGAGTAGTTGTGTTCTAGAAAGACAATACAGATTCACAAGTGTAAGGCAGACAGAACGCCTTTTCCATCCACCATTTTTCATGTGATGTCTGCTTCTTTTTGCTATCTTTCTTCTCTCTTGTTGACTTTTTTCATATTTTATAAGTTGTGCTAATAACTACACCTGCAGTTGTGCTTATAATTGCACCTGCATCTAGAAGAAAAAGCAAATCCTCTTCGGCATTGCACAGTCCTATGCTCCTAACCTTTAGTTTCACAAACACAGTCAGGACCAGAGAAGAGATGAATTTTTTTTTTCTATCATTATCGAAGGTAACAAAGTTTTGAAATGTATTTCACAGTCAGTTTATGCTGCCAAAAATACCTATGTGTTGACAGTAAAAATGCACAAGTTTTTCAATGGCTGAATTTCCAATGACCTGGTCATTTCTTACTACTGATGATGGCTGTGGTATGAGGATCATCTTTTTCCTTTCTAAATACAAGACTGGCTTCTAGATGAAATGCCTATTCAGTATGTATGCTGCTCAGGTTTTCTCTGAGAGACATTGAAACACATACAAAAAGACAAAACTGTTTTCAAAGCTACCTTAAAGCTGACTCACATACTAAGCCATGGTATTTTTTCTGTATCATTAGAATGTCTTTGAGTGAGGTGTTATGTATAATTCAAAACACAATCTGGAAATGAAATTGTGTTGTGCATGTTCTAACTTACTCTGAGCTCTGCTTATTGGGTACCTTCAAAGGAGGACTTTGTCAGCTGTCTGTCCTACATATGAGATGTAATTCAGACTCAATTGTATGAAATATCAAGAGAGAGACAAAATATTGGAGTCAAGCTGAATCATTTCAATTGATATTGTGATATAAAGAAGAGGTAAGATTAGAATATTCCATTACATCAAAAGGATTTACAATAACAAGGGAGCAGCACGGTCATATATTAGTCCCCCCCTCTTTTTTTTTTTCCTCTCTTCAATGTTCTCAGCCGAGAAGAGGGAAAACTAGAGAAAAGTCTGTAGCTGACACAATATACAAAATAAAATTGCAGAATTACTACAGAATTATTCTGATCAGATACGTATATATTGAATTAGCAATACACAGGGTGCCTGATGTTGTGAAACAGTTCCAGATATCCTAGTTTGATTCACAAAATGTTGGGATTGTGTTGTTTGTTTGTTTGTTTGGTTTTTTTGTTTGTTTATTTGGGTTTTTGTTTGTTTTTGTGATAAAAGGAGAGGACTGAGTACAAGAAAACATTAAAAGTGCATTCATATCTGAATACCTTATTATGAGTTATACCCCACAGGTTATTACAGTAGAAACACTGTTTTTCATCATTCTTATCATTGACCAGAGCACACACACATAACAGCTAGTAGAACTAACTCACTGGCAAAAAAGTAAATTATACTGTATTGGAGTCTGTCATAGACCACCCAACCAGGATGAAAGTGTAGATATATTATTCTATAAGCAGCTGAAAGGATGACTCAGGATTTCCAGCCCTTGTTCTTGTAGGTAACTTTAACCTGCCAGATGTCTGCTGGGAACTTAACACAGTGGAGAGGAGGCAGTCTATAAAGTTCTTAGAGTGTATGGAGGATTGCTTCTTATCACAGGTGCTGTGCGAGCCTACCAGGGGTGAGGCTCTGCTTGACCTGCTGTTCACAAATCTAGAGGGGCTGATGGGAGATGTCGTGGTCGGAGGCTGTCTAGGGTGCAGTGACCATGAAATAATAAGAGTTTTCAATGTGCAGTGAAACAAGGAGGGGCATCAACAACATTTCCACACTAGACTTCTGGAGGGCAGACTTTGGCTTATTCAAGAGACTGACTTGGAGAGTACCTTGGGAAACATCCCTTAAAAACAAAGGGGTCCAGGAAGGTTGAATCTGCATCAAGAAAGAAATCCTGAAGGTGCAGGAACAGGCTGTGCTGATGTGCCAAAAGTGAAGCCGCCGGGGAAGACAACCAGCCTGGATGGGCAAGAGACTTCTAAAGGAATTAGGG
>WBNM01009630.1:0-11913 GCA_013399055.1 Ramphastos sulfuratus | reverse complement strand
GCCTTAAACCAGCACACTGACCTTCACATATCTCTGGTGGTCGCTCCTTTACTTTGTTGTCCTGGTCCACCTTTATTTCTCTGTCTTACTGGGGCTAAGAAAACCCAAGAAGGCTACTTGCACGTAGCTCTCTGCCATCTGCAAGCATGAGGATTATTAATAATGCAGTCTGCAGAAATGAGGGCTTTGGGACATCTTTATTTCTTATCCTAATAAATTGCATCCTTTGGAGGCTGTTGAAGTGAATCTCCCAGTTCTGGACATCATTAAAGCTTTCTTTCTAGGGCTGTTTTTCTTTTTTAAGATGTTTTTGTCAAACATTGACTAGGATGGACAGGTCCTGTGTTTTTGTGAGAACCCAACCTGTGAACCTGTGCCTGCCTACAGGATTATTATTGTAGGTATTTTAGGAGCTTAGAAGAAATCCTTTCTATAAAGCATATAAGGGAATAGGGGAATAATGGAGAAATGTTGTATTACATACTGTGGTGAAATTGTGAAATCCTTGGCCAAAATTTCTATGCCCTCTTCCAAAGAGTCAACATTTCACCCCTAAAATGCTTGGAAGGTACATGATGATGATCAGCATGGTAGAACTATACCAGCACTCGAAGATTTTAAAGCCTCAGAATTTACTCAGTTTATTTTTTCAGCAGCTAAGATAAATAATCTTTGCATTTCTTGACTGCTCCACCTGCTTCTCAAGGCACTGTTTCTTTAGTGCTGTTTCTCCTGAGCTTAATTTATATGTTAAATTCAAGGTGGGTGCAAATGAAGACCTGAATAAAGTTTAGACTTGAGAAGTGGAAAGTTAGGAAAGGGAGGTTGGAGCAATAAGAGAAAAAATCTGCTACTGAATACTTCACATTATTTGACCTTAATTTGCTGCCTAGTATAAGATGCTACTAATCAGCTGAGTGTAGTTTTGGCTGAATTGTACTGTTTGGCTCATTTATTTTTTATGCTGTCTCCAATGTCTTTTTTTTTTTTTTTTNTTTTTTTTTTTTTTTTTTTTTCCTTCTCTTACTCCTTTTTCCTGATAGAAAAATACAGAGAAATAGGACACATTTCATTTAACACTTTGAGATACATAATTTAGGGTGACCTAGCTTGTGCTCTAAGCATCACTGGCTATGTTGACTGTGTCACAGTGACTCTACAAGGAATCTGTAGAAGTCAGCTCAGTTTTAGAGGTCTAAATTTTAATGAAATAACTCTCACCCAAGGCCCTGAAAGACCACCTGTGAGGAAGAGACATTTTCACCATGTCTTTGGCACAGGAGTCAACCTATTTAAAAGTGGCTGATGGGCATTTTACAGAGGAAAGGGACTTCAGCCTGATTGAATTTGCATCCTTATATCCTAGGTTTTACTGTTAAAGCTATCCAATAGAAAGGAAACAACATTTTGGCTGTCTTCTGGGCCACATGGGAAGTTCCAATTCCACATGACTTCTAAAGGACAATGGAAATCACCTCAAATGCAGTTGCAACTGATCTGATGACCATCCTGTCAGTCTACAAACTTCATCATCATATCCACATTCAGCATATTTATAGAATCATAGAATTGTTAGAATTGGAAAGGACCTCAAGGATCATTTACTTCCAATCCACCTGCCATGGGCAAGAACACTTTCCACTAGATCAGGTTGCCAGAGCCCCACTTGTTCATAATTCACCTCCACAATCATCCAGTGCATCAAAATAACCTTTTCATAGAGCCCATTGGCTCCTGTTCACATAGCTTCTGTATGTAAGAATTCTTCTGTAGTAAACTGAAGTTTCATAGCAGTAAAACCAATGCTGTGATGGATACAACTGTATTACAATGGGTTTCTTGTGTTTGCATTTTGGCAGCTCTTGAATTAATGAAGAAAAGAATGTATCATAGCTTGGCCAAAAGATTTTGCATGTATATCTATATTTATGTGTATATTTATATGTATATTTTTATTTTTATAATTTATGTTATTTTAATTTTAATTTGATATTTATATTTACATTTATAGTTATATGTTGATATGTCTATATGTGTATATATGTTTATATTAAACAGGATCGATCTTAGATTGTTCTGATCTTCCCAGGTATTCACTTAGAGCCATTTTCTGTCACTTTATAGGGCACCATAAGCAAATTTACCTTCTGGAGCTGGCATATGGAAATCCATGGGCAGACCATACAAGTCAATATAAAAATAATCAATTCTAACCACAGGCTGAGATGGTAATTATACAGGAAGTAATCACTTCCATTAATTTATATTTAATATGTTTGGTTTTTTTTCTAGGAGCAGTAGTGTTGTTTTATTTACAATGACAGTGAAACAGTGGTGAATGAATCAAGCTCAATATTGAAGTTACCTAGATTTTAGTCTTTAAGAAATAATCCCCATAAGAAGTTTCACTGCTGTAAGTCATTGCTCCTCACACATTCTTAAGGCATTTGGCACTCTGAAATGTGACCTCAGCTAAGACATTGTGAATGCCATGAACTGTATCTTGGGAAATCAGTTTTGTAGTATGGAATAATTCTACAGTGCTACCCAAGTTATTAGGATTTCCAGCTTTTTCAGAAGGCAAACCAACCAGAGACAAGTGAAGCCAAAGGGCTGAAAGGACTGAGATTGCCTGCAACTTTTTCATCGTTGTGCTGTCTGATATGTCTTTGCTTCATGAGACACAGTGCAAAGGCTGGAAAAGAAAAAAAAATATAAAATCCCACATTTTCTCCAGAAGAATCCCACATTTTGTCTAGACTAATTTATTTCTATGTCAGACCAAAGGAAGGAATCTCGGACCAGCTTTTGTGTGAGTAGGAGCTTTTCTACCAAGGTCTGACCTCCTCCAGCATGTCCATGTGTCTAAGCTACTCTCACCCTCATCACCTACTGCCAGGACAAGTTCTGCAGCCTTCCCTGCCTCCAGATGACAGTGAGACAGGGAAGGCCAGGAATACATTGCATGTTTCTCATTACAGTTTTCTCTTGAGACGGGAGTTCACTCTGTGCTGTAAGGTGGCTGGGTGGGAGCCAGCTCTGAGTCAGAGCCCATGTGGCTGAGGCTTTGTCTATCAGCACTGCAATAATGCACGTCAGAGAAATCAGTTTGTACACTCCCCTCTTCCAGTTTAAACCCATTCCTCCTCGTCCTGTCATTGCAAGACCTTGTCAATAGTCCCTCCCCAGCCTTCCTGTAGGCCCCCTTCAGACACTGGAAGGCTACTCTAAGGTCTCCTCGAAGCCTTCTCTTCTCCAGGCTGCAGAGCCCCAACGCTCATAGCCTCTCCTCATAGCAGAGCTGCTGCAGCCCTCTGAGCATCTTCGAGGCCACTTCTAACCTTATTTTTTGCAGTCTTCCCCTTTCTGGAAGGCACTTTCAGGTCCTCTTCCCCCTGGTGGTCTGAAGCTAGTTCTACCCATCTTCTTGTCCCAAAATTAACTTTAATGTGAATTGTTTTTCTTCCTCCGTTGTTTATACTTTTGCTATGGTCAAGGCTGTCTCTGTTCAACACAGACTCTTCTAAGCTAATCAAATTGGTCTTCTGCTTTATTAGCTCTTTGTTTGCCAAGATGGGTAGCACGTTGTCCCAGAGCAAGGCAAATCCATGTCCTGCTGTGGCGAATTGCTCATCTTTTGTTCACCATGGAGGGAGCTGAGGGAAACTGTCTTGGATATAGATATTTCACTTTTAGACAGCCAGATTTATGTGACATGAATTCCATCCCTGGTGTTGCAGGAACACGTGCTGTGAAAGGTCCTAATACTGTCCAAATATAGTGAGTTCATTAACCACAAGATGGAATACAGCTGGGTGAACTTAGACTGAGCTGCAATAGAAAAGGACAATAGGAAATGTGGGTGGAAGAAAAAGGAATTATGCAACTTGCTAGTGCTTATTTGGTGAATTAACCTCATCTTTTTATGTAGGGATGAAACTGCTGAGGAAAAAAACAATAAAAAGGCATTTCATTTCTCTAGGGAGAGAAAAGTTAGCATTGTCTTTTCTGTTCCTTCAAACATCCCAAGAGCTTGAAGAGTCTCAGTAGTAGAGGGATCATTTTCACTCTATAGCAAGGAATCAGGAATGTAATATATCTGTTCTTTTTCTTTCTTCTTTTTTTTTTTTTTCTTTCTTATGAAGATGGGCTGAACTTTGATCCATGGAAGCTTTCTATGTTGGTATTTAGAAGTGTGGAGAAGGGCAGTGGATATTCATCTGGGACATGACCACAGACTGCCAAGTCAAAACGCTCAAACTGTTATATTCAGAATGGCTCTGCTGTTTGCATTGGAAAATCAAAAAGAATTGCACACTAAAGTGAAGTGTTCTTCTCTGAACACCTTGGCAATTTCTCCATGATTCCAGGCATCCTACTGACGTGGGGAGATCAATCAAAACCTAATAGCCAATAGCTATTGGGCCAGGCATTGCCTTTATTAATGACTCTGGATGTGAAGGGGTAGCCCTCCCAGTCTGCATGACCAAAGATAGTCTCTCTCATATGCTTTATACACACTTGCAGTAATGCTAATTCATGACATTTCTGGAAAATTGCTTCCATGTGCATGGAATCATTTAAATAGATAAAGTCCTTTTACTTCTTGGTCTCTGCTGTCACTTTCTGACCTTCCAACAATATTAGAGTTTCTCATTGATCTTCTGGCCAACTGCTAAGTGTGTGTATCTTTAACCATAGTTCTTTTGTTCTCTGCAGCTGTGTCTTATCTTCTTCTCTCTAGCCAGCTCAAGGCCCCAGCCTTATTCATGTCTGGAAGTCTAGAGGGTAATCTCTTTTAACTACTTGGAAAGTTTCTAACTGTAAGAAAAGCAATTAATAAGTCTCCCTGCTTCATTTCTCTCAGTGCAAATGTCACGTCAGATTATTTTCTGCATGCCATCACATATTTATTGCTTTGGCATCAGGTAATTTCTCATTGTATTTACCATCTTCCAAAGCAAGAGATAGCTCACTTTCATCTCTTACGTTGTTATTTTGGTTCTGTTTTCAGATGGAAAACAGAACCAAACAGATTGGTTCTGTTTTCAGACCTTATTGCTGTCTACAACTACCTGAAGGGTGGTTGTGGCCAGCAGGTGGTTGCTTTCTTCTCTCAGGCAACCAGCACCAGAACAAGAGGACACAGTCTCAAGCTGTGCCAGGGGAAGTTCAGGCTCGAGGTGAGGAGAAAGTTCTTCACCGAGAGAGTCATTCGCTACTGGAATGGGCTGCCCAGGGAGGTGGTGGAGTCACCGTCCCTGGAGGTGTTCAAGGCACGTTTGGACGTGGCACTTGGTGCCATGGTCTAGTCTTGAGGTCTGTGGTAGTGGGTTGGACTTGATGATCTTTGAGGTCTCTTCCAACCTTGCTTATACTGTGAGATACTGTGTGTGATACTGTGTGGAAAGGTAGGCTTATTTCCTAGAAACAATATGAGGTTGGTGTGCTATTGCTGGAGCTCCAGATCCGTCTTGCCATTGGGTCCATTACTAACTACAGGGTAAATCTTCTGGAGTCTGTTTGTAGTAAGTAGCATAATGCCTTGTTAAAGATACTCATGGTATCTCCTCATAGCTGAGAGCATGCAGCCCTCTATGCAGAGACTAGCTCATGCCTGGAAAGCAGCAATAGCTTCATAATGGCAGCTTTATCTCAAGAGAATCAGTTCAGCACACCATCAGAGCTAATTATGAGAGCTAAGAGTTGTATCACACTCCGGCAAATACATTATTTTGAGTTAAGGAGATGGTTTGAAGGTACAAGCACTGGACTTGAGATGATCTTCAGACACAATGGGAATAACATGACTTAAAGAGACAGTCTCTGCCCTGGAGCTGCACTTTTCTGCTCTCAATCTTTTCTATGGCTGCAATAGATGTCTGTTCAACATTGATGCTGTTGATCAGACAGATATCCATCCAGGCAGGTTCAAAGAACTTCTGATGTGGGGGTAATGGAGTCCTTACGAGCTTCTATGTTATAGTGAAAAACAACAGTTACACCTATAGCCAGGGCAGGAAATGCAGACTACAAGTCAAGGAAAACAAATTAGTCAAGTAGCTCTTGTAAAACTTTGATGTGCCAGATAAAGAACCTTATTGGCTGTGGATAAATGATTTTGAAGGAGTGTGCCAAGCAGCACTTAAAGCTCTACCATAATGGAGCAGCATGTAGTTACCTTTATGGTCCCATATTAGTTGTATATTAGCTATGGAGTACTGCATACATCACAGATGCTTCAAAAGGGTAATTGACCTGCCTGTGAAGATAAAAACTTCTCACATCATTTTTCACTTTACCTAATAATGCTTCTTAAATGCATGGTAGTTTATAAATATTTCCCTACAACTGAATATCTGTGGTCTTTAATTTCAAAAGTCATGCCATTTCACCAGGTCTCTGGGGATGTCAGCAGCATAAAGGCACTATAAATCTAATAGATGATACAATAGGGAAAATAATGCCAATCAAGGCAAGAAATGCTGGATGAATTTTATGGGTGATGTTATATGGGAAATGTGCCAAGAATAGCAATCCTGTGCACAGGGAGTAATGTGTTGTATTCCATAATGTCTGCTTTCAAAAGTGCATAGATACCACAAGTCTAAAGATAAAATAGAAGATGTTGTCTTGTAGATGACTGATCCACTCATACCCATCTGAATTTTTTAGAAAGGTTGGAGCAACAGTTCCAGCAAAGTCTTCCAAAGTCATTATAATGTCAGCTATCCAGAACTGTCCTTTGGACATCAGTAACTTTCTATGTTTTACAACATTCTTTCATGGATGAAGCAGCCAAATCTGCAGAAGAATTGTTATATCATGAAACTTTTTGTTACTTATAACTGGGTTTTATTGTGAAAAATCAAGTGTTGGTTAGTTTTATGCAGTATGTCCCAGAAGGGCACAGATTTTCAAAGCTCAGGGGAGTCTGGGCTTTATGATCACAGATGTACAAATGGCTGAGACAGAGTGGATTTGGATTTTCAAAGAGTTTTTGATAATGCCCTTACTGAAAGAAGAAGAAAAATGACTTTTAGGAAAAAATAACTTTTCCTTGCTTTGAAGGAAAGCAGACATAGGCTGAAATCAAAAGTGCTGAGCGTCTCAGACATGACTGATTAATTTAATGTGTTTCAAAACATATATTAGCCTATGGTAACTTCTTGTGTGTGCTTTCTACCCATGGTGAAATTGGAAATGGGATTTGAATAATCTAAGTTACTTTCTCTTGCTGACCTTGCTTTGAGCAGGGCAGTTGGACTAGGCTATCTCCAGAGGTCCTTGCCAATCCCCCTTATCAGTTAGCCTTCTCACAAGGCTGCTTTCCTTGTTGAAGTCAGGGGTAATGCTAACCCTATTTCATGTAGAAATATTTGAACACCTGGACTCTCCATTTCCTATGGGTGTCATAGTATCTGCAGTTTACCATTTCCTATTTTGTAACTGTGGCCGTNAAAAAAAAATCAAAACCCCTATTCCTCTTGCTATAAAAAGGCTGAGTGTTGTTGACAGACTTAGTTATTCTTTGACACTGCTATACCTAAGTCATGCAGCAACTTGAATATATTTCTTTCAACTATTTCCATGCAAAATTACTGCTGTTTTCTCGGCACCTTTCAAAAGGTTTGTTTCCTGAAGTGAAAAGCAACCATTTTCCTGAACAGTGAAAATGATGGGTATTGGAAGAGACTACCTGATTGCATCTGTCAGTAATGGACATTTTGCAGCACTTGACCTTCACACCATTTTATGTGTCAGAAGGGTGGCTGGATGTCCTAGAGTCTTGTGGACAGTACTTCGACAAAATCCAGGTTGTTGGTGGCCGACTCGTGTAGGCAAAGGTGTGGCATTTCTGTCTGAGGCCCTCAAGACTTTGCTGCAGAGCTGAAAAGGGCTGACTTGTCCCTTGTAGCAGCAAATCCTTTCTGAAAATCTAACTCTTAGACCTCCTGATGTAATTACCCTTCAAATCTTGTTTTGGCATTGACAGGAGACATGGTGTGTGGAAACAAGGACACTAGGAACCTCCAGTTAGGCGTGCTGAGGGAGAAAAGTGAATAACTGTCTTGGTTTTAAAAAGGAAAACAAATTCAGATGCTCAGCTGCTGTAATCCATGCAGATACTTTCATTTCAGTGAATTTGCAAAGATTAATGCAAGCAAGTGAGAACAGTACGAAGTATTTTAAACCCAAGAAATAAAAAGTGATATATTAAAGAGAGTAGAAAGACCACTATGTTGTTCTTTTTGTTTGCCTTAAGAGGACTGCTTTTTACAGAGTATTTTCTGTGGAAAACTTGAGAGCTCTTTCTGCCTGGTATTTCTGGTTTTGTTTGTTTTTGGGTTTTTTTTTTCCTGTTTTCCTGCTGTTTTAAATATTTCAACATCAATGTATTAACATTCTAAACCGTTCTTCTCAAGCTTTTGTGGTAGATCAAACTTTGCTATTTCATATTGCTGATCCATTTGTTTCAGAAAAGACTGAAAGTGAGGTCCTTCTGTCCAAATGTAGATATTCACAATATAGATGTCAACATACCAGCTAGATGTTAAGAATTCCTTTACACTCGTGGGAGAGAAGCAGAAAGTTTGAAGTAGATGGTTAAAATAGGTCAGACAAATCACTTTCTCCTTACGTCTACTTCTCTCTGTTGACTGTATAAAAAGAGACTTGACAATGAGCTCATATGTGAGCATGCAGCTTCTGGGTTTCTAAAATTAAGTGGCATGTCCTAGGTCACTGAAGGATTGCTTCCTCAGCTATGCTTCTTGCTAGTTAAGTGTCACAGTTGACATGAGAAAGGTTTGCTATGCCCTTTCATATAAATAATGAAGCTGGCATACCTCATTTGGAAGTTTCAGGAGAGAAAAAATAAAATGCACTGGATTTCACACCTGGTATTGAGAGCCTAAAGAAGACAATGAGTTAGATAATGACCTGTTCATATATGAACCAAAGATGCCTATCTAGCAAACTTTGTGCCACAAAGCTCTAGAGTTCCCTTCCTTGGAGATGCCAAGGAAGTGGTCTGTGAGCCTGACTGACTGGTGATGGCTGGAATATTCCTGTTGGCATCTTTTTTTTTTTTTTTTTCATTAACACCCTGATATAGTCCATCCAAATTTATTCTGCATAGGGAAATACTCTCTATGTCACTAGGAAGTATTGGGATAACTGCTCATGGAGTAGATGGCTTTGCTGCAATGTGGAGTATTCAGTTTGTAAATGCTCAACTAAACCTCTGTTTTGTCAGAAGCTCTCAGATTCCCACACAAGTGTAGTATTTTGGTTATGGTGTAGGGTGAAGGATGTGGTAGGATGAAGAATGTGGTGGGTAGCCCTGACTAGACACTGAATTAAGATTCATTAAGTCCTGAACTCACGTTTGAACACCACTAGTCTAAGCCATTGTGGGTCAGCTTTGAAATGTATTGCCTTTTTTTTTTTTTTTTTTTCCTCCAAACCACTGGCAGAAGTCCCAGAGAACCAAAATAAGGAGTCTAATGGATCAGTTTGTTTCTTTCTTTTGGGTATCAGTAACAGCTTAAAACTGCCTTATGAAGCCACTAAAAATCCTCTTCCATTCATCCTACACAAGTGCATTCTGCCTGGGACACTGTGTAACAATTCCACCTGTTATTTGCTGCAGTAAGGTTTGATTCCTTTAAGTGGTGATTCTTGTGTGGGAGTAGACACATCATGAAAGTATCCACAGTGGACAAATTAATCCACCTACAAAGACAATGAATTCCTTTCTTAGGTCAGTAGCTGACCAAAACAAGTCTTTTTCAGCCACACTTGAAATAATCTCCCGAAGCTTTTTTTCATTTTAGGAACTCTCAACTGATCTTCAGATTCTCAGACATTTCAACAGCCTTTCTGTTTCACCAGAGATAACTGAAGATTTATTTTTCTGTATTGGGGAACTGTATATGGCTTACTGAGATGTACAACCCCCATGCTATTGGCTGTTCTGACTTCACTGATTTTAATTATGGTAGCTGATGCAGATAAAACAACCCGAAGCACCAGTAATTTACTAATGAACTTACAGGATTTGGCTACCAGTAACATCAGAAGACAATACAAGTCAAGATTCTCTTCCAAGTCCTATATTCATATGTATTTTTCCCAACACTGAATGAAAATGTTTTATAAATATTGCCTGTATTTTTTGAAACAGTTCATTTTTTTTTTTTCTAATAAAACCTAACTGATAGTTTGTTTTGTGAGATAAATAGCCTTGGTAATAGCTGGACCCTGCACCTATGTCTCTCATACATGTCAGGAGCTCCTACACAATATACACATGTTTTGCTGCAGATCCAGGGCACAAGTTCACAGAACTGGCAGTTGTTATTACCTAATAAACACTTGAGTCTCTGTGGATGATATGAAGACCTCAGCCCAGTTTTTGATGCAGGTTTCCATGACTACCTTGAAGGCAAAAATGAAGTTGGTTCTCTTACTTGCGCTGCAAAATATGAAAAGAAAGCAATGAAGTGTTTTGCAGATGTTCTTGTCTGTTTAGAAGTTTATTTGAAACTAAGATAAAACAGGAAACCTCCACTCTCCAATTTTCAAACCAAGCAAATGGCAAGTTAAACTGGATCTTCAAATTTTGGAGACCATATTTGAAAGATCACCACTTTTCTACAGGGTATCTGTCCACTCATTTAGTTAGGCATCTCCCACTCTTTTATTGTATTATATTGTATTGTATTTAAATCATATTTCTAACATGCTAGAGTGGCAGAAACCAAGGACAGAATTCAATCTCCTCACCACTCTCAGGCTTTTCTGGACTGGCCTGAACAGAAGAGTACAAATGACCAAGAAATAATTTCAAATCCAATGCTGCTAATGCATCTGTCTGGTTTTCTGCTGCTTCTGTTAATAGAGTGACTTTCTTTTTCCAACTCCTCACCGTTGAATGTCACCACGGATGTTTGCTGTCCTTTTCAGCTGAGATCTTATCAGTCCTTCATTATTTGATAAACCATCAGAAATACAGCTAAGTAATTAAATTCAGAGCCAGAGCAGAGCGAGAGTGACTGATTGAGTGAGGGTGGAAGAAAGCAGAGCAGTTTAGAGGGAATATTATGCATCATTGTACTCCATTTAGTCAGAGTCCGGATAGAAAAGACAAAACTTTAGGGAAAGATTATTTTTCTTTTTTTGTATTTTTTAATTGCAAGTCTGTCTCCTTTCTAAATGCTGATGCCTTGGCACGATATGTTACAGTCAGAATAAAAATTGTTTATATTTGCCTTTCTTATTCTTTTATTCATGTTGTGTCTTCAGTCTGTTTTCTGTTCCGTCTTTTCTCCTTTGTTGTATTTCCTCACATTCCATCTGAAATTTTGAAAGGTTTTCTGATACATCCTTGCTTGTTTTTTTGTCTAATTGTTTGTGTCCTGCATCCCCGATTTGTTAGTATCCATGATCCCTTCATTTCCTCCTCTCAAGCATTTACTTGCGTGTTTAAACCTTCCTCTAGTTGTGAAGATCTATGTTGGCTGTGTTTATTCCCATGGAGGTGATAAATGGTGGCATGCAGAAAAATTAGCATCAGAAGAGATTTTAAAAGAGGCCTTGACATATGAAGGCTTCATTTACACTTAGAAATAAAATAGATAAGAGAGAATTTTCTGGCTGTGAGCAGTAGTGCTCCTCTCTGAGTTGGCTTATCCACCTTTTGCATCAAGAATGTTCATCAATGCTCTGGAGGAACCTCTTGGACTGTGGCTGGCTGAGGAGGCCCCCCAGCAAATATCTAAGTAGTTAAAATCTCCCATGAGAACCAGGGCCCGTGATTGTGAGGCTGCTGCCAACTGCCTGTAGAAAATCTCATCAACTTCCTCATCCTCATAAGATGGCCTGGAATAAACACCCACAACAGTATCA
>WBNM01009629.1:0-18332 GCA_013399055.1 Ramphastos sulfuratus | reverse complement strand
TATATATTACTTATAAATAAAGACCTAAGTGATTTTTTATGCTGCTCCAAAAGTCTGGGGTATCAGATGTTTTATAAAAGTTTATCACTGTTATCTGGTCAGAAAAATCAAGAAGATGATAGCAGCAGTTCACCATCTGAAGTGCTATGGAAGCATACATGCAAAAATGTTAGGTCTTTACCATGTAAGGAGGAGCTGATTCTTGAAGGCTATTTTGTGGGGCATGTAAAGTGAGAATGAAATAAATTATGTGTACAAAAACCCATCATTGACCTTGCATGCAAGTGTCAGCACATTCCTACATGTAGCTATTCAACTTGTGCATGCAGGTTCAATGACTGCAACTTGTGGTGTTCAAACAGTTCTGATAAATTCTATAATCTGATAAATTCTATAATCTGATTTAATAGGAAAGAGCCTAATATTATTCTAATGTTATTCATACAATATTCTAATATTCTTCATATGCTACTCTATTTTTTGGAAACATTGTTGAAGACAGAAGTTAGACTTCTACACTGTAGGAAGTGACAGTATTTTCCTAGCTGCCTTCTGCTTTAAATTTCCAATATCTGCTTTAAATTTCCAATATAACTGGGCTTGAATAATTTCTCCTTATGCTATCTTTTGTGTGACTTATGCTAAGTGCCTTAACTCCCCATTCCTCCATGCTTCAATATTATCTTCAAATAGAAACACAGCTAAAAATGTATTAGCATTGATGGTCATTGCATTTTTCACATTTTTTCACAAGAACTCAATCTTTGGATTGTTATATATTATTGGAAATGCACTACTGAGAGCAAAAGACCTGAAATATCTTTTCAAGATCGCATCATAAACACACATTAGTTTGCCAGATTCAGTTATTGTAATTATTTTTCTCCTAAGGCTAGATTTTTCAGTGCCATTTGTATGGGAATTTGAGGGGAGAAGCATGTAAACATCTCTATTCTCATTTGGCAGAGTTTTAAGAAGCAGCAAATACCATTCTAGAAAAAGCAAAAGATGGTTCTTGCTTACTTTCTGTGTCTTTGAATGAAGGAAATCCCATCTAGTTAGCTGTCTAGGAAAATGCACACAAGGGCTTCACAAGGCCATATCTCTAACCTGAAGGAAGTCTGGTCACACAATTGTTGTATAAAGACACCCTGTGACCAAACACACCACCGTGCCAGGTAATAACAGGGCCTGTCAGAAAGCAAAATTCCATGAATAAATATGATCTCAGCACATAATCCCACACTCCAATTACTGCAGCAGAATTTAAAAAAGCCTGCAAATGCAGGCATCACCAGGGCACAGGAAATGGAAGCTGAGCAAAATTTATACACCTGAGTTACAGACTGATCAGGTCCACGAAGGATTACAGCCCAGAGTGTACCAGAAATCATACTAAAGCTTAGCGTTGTTTTCTCAATTTTTAAGATTAAACTTAATTCTGAAGCTTAAAATTGCACACAGACTCAAAATACAGGCACTACCCTATTTAGTGTGTTCTCAGAATCATCTCTGTTCACACAGAGCAGTTTAGATACTGTAAATGTTTGATTTCGCAGTCAAGGTGACCAATAATAAGGGCGAAGGTAATCCAAAATGATATACACATGTAATGAGACAATAAATAATTCATGTCTTTCCCATAACTGTGAAAACATAGAGGAAAAAAAAAAGAAAGAAAAAAAGCCAAAACACATTTCTTGTGGAAAATCTGAGAGCATATGTGGCTTGCTGTGAGCTTGGTTACTGTATCTGCCACTGCTGTGGTTGGCGGTTTTGGCTTGCATTATATAGTACCTCTCTCTCTTTCATCTTGTGCAGCCTTTGAATTGAATCTGCAGTGATGATATGTGAGTGTCATTCCCACAGTGTGCAACCTGCAAGGAACACAGAAGGCTAGAGCTAGACTACTGAGAGTAAGGCAACACTTTTCAGATTCTCCTTGCACCTTCTGACTGCCAGGCTTGCCTCCAGAGTGATCTAGTTCTGACCATGCAATTGCAGCATAATGCAACTGAGGACTAAGCTTGCAGCAGGCCAAAGAAATGAAAGAATCATAGAATCATAGAATGGTAAGGTTGGAAGGGATCATCTAGTTCCAAACCCCTGCCAGAGGCAGGGACACCTCCCACTAGCACAGGTCACTCAAGGCCTCCTCCAACCTGGCCTTGAACACCTCCAGGAAGGGAGCAGCCACAACCTCCCTGGGCAACCTGTGCCAGTGTCTCACCACCCTCACTGCAAACAACTTCCTCCTAACATCCAGTCTAAATCTCCCCTCTGCCAGTTCAAACCCATTGCCCCTTGCCCTGTCATTACAAGACCTTGTCAATAGTCCCTCCCCAGTCTTCCTGTGGGCCCCCTTCAGATACTGGAAGGCTACTCTAAGGTCTCCTGGAAGCCTTCTCTTCTCCAGGCTGCAGAACCCCAACTCTCTCAGTCTGTCCTTATAGGAGAGCTNCTACCAACATTTTACACACTTAATCCCTAATACCCACTACCAACACTTTCAACCCTTAATCCTTGAATACCTACTACCAACACTTTACACACTTAATCCCTGAATACTCACTACCAACACTTTACACGCTTAATCCCTGAATACCCACTACCAACACTTTACACACTTAATCCCTGAATAACCACTACCAACACTTTACACACTTAATCCCTAATACCCACTACCAACACTTTGCACACTTAATCCCTGGATACCCACTACCAACACTTTACACACTTAATCCCTGAATGTTCACTACCAACACTTTACATGCTTAATCCCTTGAATACTCATGACCAACACTTTACACACTTAATCCCTTGAATACTCACTACCAACACTTTACACACTTAATCCCTAATACCCACTACCAACACTTTACACACTTAATCCCTGAATACTCACTACCTCGAGATAACCTTCTCCCAGAGGGGTGGATAAAAGGCCAAGATTCAACACCTTTTGAGCAAAAAATATGAACTTTTTTTTGGGTCATCCCTAAATTCCCTTAGTCCCTTGGTTGTGGAGCAGATGTCTGCCAGAGGCATATGGTGAGATATCTCAGGACAGAGCTCTGGTAGTCAGCCTGAGCCTGAGTGTTCAGCTTCAGCTCATGCAGACCTGCATATTTTTAATATCTCCTCAAACAGCCCAAGCACGCACCAGATAGTGGCAGATAAAAGGGTATCTTCCGGGGCTAGCACCTGGGGAGCAGTTATCTTGAGATTTTCTCCCCAGAGATGTCTCAGCTAAAATTTCTCTCATCTTGTTCCCATAAATAGCTGGGTTCACATTCATCAAACAGGCTATTGAGTTGGTGATAACTAACATATATTTTGAAAGATGTGACAGGTGCCAGCGTAGTGGATTTAGAGACCTAAGGAAGCAGAAAGACTTATCTTGTGTGATCTAGGATGCTACTGTCCTTTAGAGTCTGTCTTAAATACCAGCCAGTGGACTGCAGTGCAGCACTGAGTAACACAAATCACTTAACATTAAGGCACTTTCTTTACATTTACAAGCCTGAGGTGACAGGATTAAACAAATACAATATATTTTCTAGGACATTTTTTCTCATAGATTGCATTATAGTAATGTTTATTCATGCTTTGGGAGTATTCCGCTTGCTTGCCAGGGCTATAAACACTTTAAACATCTCCCTTGATTTTTTTTTTCACCTCTTTTTTCCTTTATTTTCTTTTTTTCCATAGTGTCACCAATACTCCCAGCTTACACAACTACTTAATCAGACTTTGTTGACTCCATTGAGACACTGTTGTTCACAGTTAAATTGTCTTCTTCCCACAAAGAAAATCTTGCTTAAGGTAATTTCCCTTCTTTTTGCAAACAGTCAGCATGAATTAGGAATCAAAGAAAAAAAAAATACAAAGAATTTTCTAGTTACATTGTAGATACTTTCCTTGTCATTTTCATATGTGATAAACATGTTCTTTAAATAAATGACATTCAGTGTATATCTGAAGGATGTGATTCATCTCTCCTGAAAATCCACGAGGTTGTACCACATAAAAAAAAGCCCAATCATAAATCAGAAAATTTCAGTCATAAACTTCAGTTGAACAAATATTACCTTGGAAGAAATAGGCTAGAGGAGGCTTTCTGGTTGCACCTTTTCTCTCTTGCATCCTACCAGAGAGAGGAGTGAGAGAGTGACTCCATGCTGTTGGTTGCCTACTTGGGTTAAATCATGGCACTGTTTTAATTTACATAGGTCTTACAGCATGGAGATTGTTTTATGTTGCAAATAACTTTTTTTTATTCAGAACAATTGTAATCAGTAGGCAAACATCTAAAAAAAAAAAAAGAGGTAAACAATTTTAATTCTGGTGTTTTCTTTACAGATCATCAGCTAAATTTTACTTGAAGAGTTACAGACACCTGAACAATGGCTTTAAAATCATCCATGAGTATAAAGTACTCACAGAAAATGGTCTGACAGACCTGTTGCAATATACTAGTGCACTGATTGAATGGATTATCCAAACTGATTTTGTCCTTAGCCCTGCAGGTTTTTGTTTGTGAAGGATGACTTTGAAATACACCTTGATTCTTGAATTCTAGCTAATGAAAGAATCAAAACCCAGTACGTTTCTGAAAGGAGAATCTCAGAGCAACCTTTCTATTCACTGTCCCATCAACACTGTAGCTGCAAAATGTGATTTGAGCTTTCTTACATCATAGAGAGCCTGAAAAAATGCAGCTGGGGAGGTGGAGAAATTACCACCTAGGGTAGCTAATAGCCCAGAAACCCACATATGGCAATTTCTACCAGTGACTCTAGTCACTGGCCTGAGAAAGATTCTCCTTTACTCTTGCATTATATTGGCTAGAGAGAACAGCAAGTAGTCACCCTGCATCTACTCCTATCACTGAATGATGCAGCAGTCCCAGTTACAAGACAAAAAGGTGGCCACACACCTCTCTCTACCCATGACACTGCTCACTCATGCCACTTCTTTTGCTTGTACAGTGGAGCTCCATTCTCATTTGCACCTGAATCTTATCATATAATAAATACATAAAATAATCCCTCCTGCAGGATGAGGTGACAAGCACTCTGCAAATAATGTACAGTGATGGACCTAACAAAACATTTTGGAGAGTTGAGAGCAAGTGGAAGAAAGATTCATAAAATGATAGCATAAGGAGTTTATGTAGTGGGAAAAATACTGTTGTTGGTGACAGAGTACATCTTTCTAGATATAGAATGAGTTTATGGGGATTTTAAACTCAGGCCTTGCATTTGCAGAACACAAATCTGGAGTGATAATAAATGACATTCATAATCAGATTTCCCACTGAGATGATCAGTTAAAAAGTCAGAACAAAAAATAATGCACAGAAATACAGAATCACAGAAACACCCAGGTTGGAAAAGGCCCTCAGGATCACCAAGTCCAACCTAGAACCTTACTCTACAGGATTCACCTGAAACCATACCCTTAAGCACCACATCCAAAAGACCCTTAAACACATCCAGGGTTGGTGACTCAACCACCTCCCTGGGCAGCTCATTCCAGTGCCTGAAACACATGCAGTATGTATTTAAAAGTTTGAATAACAACTACAAGGCAGGTTTGGACGTGGCACTTGGTGCCATGGTCTGGTCTCGAGGTCCGTGGTAATGGGTTGGACTTGATGATCTTTGAGGTCTCTTCCAGCCTTGCTTATACTGTGATACTTCTTTGTGAGGTACCCATGTGTGGTAAGTATTTCACTAAAAAAGCCCCTAAATTCTAGAAATTTCTCTGCCTTTCTGCTGGTTGCATTTGATCAATATTTTTTTTTTCTTATTTTCAATTATTTTCTAAAGCATTGATTGAATAAAAATGAGAATGTGAGACCCAATTTCAATTTGCCATATGAGATGCTCTGTGGGGTTCATTTGCAGATTTGTTTTCCCTTGGAAAAAAAAAACAAACCAAAAAAAACAAACAGCACAACAATTTATCACTTAGTTTAACTTTTCAATGATTCCCTGTGGAACTGAAATGTACAGTTGTGCCTATTGCAGAACAGACTCCATACAAATTGATAATCTGCTATTCATTCAACCATTTATTTAATTGCATCTGTTTGGCATCCTCACCACCTCCCAGTTTTGTGAACTAATTAGTTCATATTAGTTTCATTTTCCCTGATTATTCATTTCTATTTCATGAAGAAAAAAAAAAAAAGGACATTTATTATTATTCATTCTAATGAATGGGAGTTATATTTCATTAAAGTAAAAATTAATTTGAACTTCAAAAGAAAAAAAAAGAGCTAAAGAGAATTTTTTAAGGCAGATTCAAGTGACAAAGATTAATGGTGGACAGTGTCTTGGTCTCAGGAGCAAGGCTCTCTTTAACCCCTTCTCAAAGTAGTTGAGCACTTTGGATTGGACAGAATTGGTAGCTACATTTTACTCTTTGTGAGATTTAACCTAAAATGCTGTGTTTATACAGGAATGTGAGATCTCCATAGGAACAAACTATACCAGGATATTGTTTACAACCCCAGAGCCTTGGAAGTGCTGTCTGTCCTGTGGGTGGTTTCCTGTTAGCAGAGCAAACTCTATCAAATAATATTAGAACATACCAGAACACCTGCCAGCTTTTAGGAAGTCTCCAGTGGGGACAACTTCCATTATAAAAGTGATTGTATTATGTGGGACATTAAAACCTTACTCAGCAAAATGGAATTTTCCAGAACTTTAAAGAGCAGGTCCAGATCTAGAATGGAGTTTGGGTTGGGTATATAAATTAACAGGGCTACTAATAAGGTTTCATCAAACAGTGTCATTCCAATTACTTAGAATCATAGGTTTAGGTTGGAAGGGACCTCAAAGCTCATCCAGTTCCAACTCCCCTGCCATGGGCAGTGACACCTCCCACTAGAACAGATCACTCAGGGACTCATCCAGCCTGGCCTCCAGGGAGAGACCATCCACCACTTCCCTGGGCAACCTGTGCCAGTGCCTCAGCACCCTCACTGTAAAGAATTTCTTCCTAACATCCAGTCTAAATCTCCCCTCTGCCAGTTTAAACCCATTACTCCTCATCCTGTCATTGCAAGACCTTGTCAATAGTCCCTCCCCAGCCTTCCTGTAGGTCCCCTTCAGATACTGGAAGGGGTCTCCTCGAAGCCTTCTCTTCTCCAGACTGAAGAGCCCCAACTCTTGTAGCCTGTACTGAATGGGCTTGTGCTAATCTGCTAGAGCTGGTCATCATTTGAAGAGGACATAGGGTAATGAGTACAAGTTGCACTGGGATAAGTATCATTTGGATAAAAGGAAGACATTTTTTACAGTGAAAAGAAAAGCAAATCAATCACTGCAAAAACTTCTCCAGGGCTGCGATGGAGTCCCCATCACTGGAAATTCTCGAGATTATGATTGGACAGGTTGATAAATAATCTCAACTAGGCTCCCTTCTCCACAGAAATTTGAGTCAGATGATCTTTCAAGGATTCTGTGATCTGATACCAGCATAATCCTACTTCTCATCTGCTGTGTATTTTTCTCCAAGATAAGATTTTTATTACAGTTAGTATCGGCACTGTAAAACATGGACCCAGTCTGCTGAATTACTGTGATGGTTTGGGAGTTCCCTGCCCCACCACACTTTGTAAAATCACCCAGACTAGACTCAGATGGCTGGAAGTTAAGGACTGAAGCTCTATTTACAGCTTAGCACAATGTACAAGCAGAGATATACACAATGGATAGGAATATTTACAGAAATATACAAGTTAAAGGTAATACAGAAACACAACTCCCCTCCCAGAAATCGGAGACCCCAGGAGGGGCTCCCAACCACCCTTCCACCGTCTCCCCACCCCTATACCTTACCCCAGGGTTTGCCTTACACACAAGAATTTGGAGGATCTGCCAGGGGGGTTAGAAGAAAAGTGGTTAGTGAGATTACTCAGCAGAGAGGAAGAAAAGCCAGAAGCTGCTAGACTGCCTGAGACACTGTGCCCAAGAGACTGACTTATCTATGTTTTGAGTTCTTATTCTTATCCATCTCAGCAAGCCTATGAGTGAAGCAGACATCACCATTGTTTCCTTTTCACGCCCTGTAGTGTAATTTTCTCCATTAAAATATTCCAATTAGCTTCAAACCAGCACAATTACTCAGTAATGTTGCTGCACATATGTTTTCAAAACAAAAAGAAAATATGGTGACATTTACATTAATAAATATAGATTTGGTGCTCTAGGCTAGTGGGATTGGTTCTCTTCTGCAGTCATTTCTGAAGTGCAGAAAATCCCCAAAGCTGCTGGAAGATTATCTAAGTAACGGATGGTCTGAGTGCAGCTCAGGCTGCCATGTCTCCTTCAGTCTTTTGGTTTGTATTTAACATAAGCAGGCTGGCCAGAAGCAGCACAGTTAGGGCAAGGTGCTGGCCATGCCTGTTGATGAAATTGCTGATTGCTGTTAAACAGAGTCTTCTGGCTGTACTGGCACTCCACAGGAACTCATTACGCTAACACAAGCAGACAAATCGAGGCACAGAGGTGATGCACTCTAAGGATGTGAGGCACTGTTTCAAACAAACAAACTCAAAACTCAAAAAGAACTCATGGTCAATTTCCTGCAATGCAGTTAATTTGTTACAATTTATAAGGTGGCTAAGAACAGTTGCATTTGCTGTATGCCATGCATTCACTTGTCACACTTAATGCAGCAGGAAGACCATCCATTTCACCCTGTCTATCGTCTTTCTCACTTGTGACTTATCACTGAATCTCTTTGCAGTGAAAGAGCACTGAATGTCAACTTAAATTTATCTGTACTGAGATTACAAAGAAATAATTCTTACAGCAATTTGATGTATCACTAAGATGTATTTTCCACCCTTTTTGCATTCCTAATCCCCTGCCAATCCACAAAGACTTCGCTGAAGTCTGCAGAATTCCAGACCTTCATATAGTCCAAAGTACAGCACCACCTGGGTTATCAGTAATTCTGTTTTGAGGGTATTTTAGTGGAAGAAAGGTTGAAAGGTGAAGTCTGATTGTTTCAGAATTGTATAGATTTATATAATCTATCTATAGGGAGATACCAAAAACTCAATGAAGCATCCTTTCAGAATTTTTCAACTAGGAAAAAAAAAAAAAAACACTGTGAATTTCAATGTAATTGATTTCAGTTTATCTTAATTTTTGTCCTGTCTCAAGAAGGAAAATGTTCATAATTCTCATAGAGTATGAAAAAGTATGCATTGAAACACCAAGAGTAAAGGGAGAGTACAGCTCTTCCTATAGATAAAAGGGAAAACATTTCTTACCTGTGTTACCATTTATTTATCAGAGGATCAAATACTTTTCTCCTGATTACTTAGATGAGGTACTCCTGACACAAGTGAAATATGAAATGTAAAATCCACATACAGAATGGCTTTCCAAAAGCACTTAATAAAGATGACCATACAGTGATGAAAGAGTGTTATTAACCCCTCCACATTATCATCATAAATCTTTTACTCTTTCAGATGACAAACACTACTCAGATGCCAGCTGAGAAAGATATTTTCCCTACAGCAGCATCTGGTTCATTGGCAGACTCTTCAGGCAGTTGAATTGGCACCTTCTGTACTGCCTGTAGGTCTCTCATATCATTATGTTGATCATTTGTTTGGGCTACTGTGCCTTTCTGTTAAAACCTTCTGTCTATTTTGTTCTAAATAATTTGTTCAATATATTAATTTCTTAATTAACTAATTGTTGTACACAGAATACCATCTTTGGAATCACTCCTGGTAGAAATCAGTGATTATACACTTAGGCAGGGTCTCCAGTCTACTTCTTGTGTGAAATATCACTAGAACCACTTAAATGGTGCTCAATAAATTCTTTAACTGGAGTCAATCTAAAGAGAGTTTAAATATCATCTTTTCTGCTCTGTCTACATTTTTATTTTGAAATAGTTTTAACTGAAACTGCAACCCCAAAGAGGATCAATACAAGTTCATTACTATCAAACACTATGCACAACAGAAAGAAATATTTGATAAATGGATTCCTAAATGCATCTGAAGCTTTTGTATCTTTTGTTAGAGCTGAAAGCCTTTCTGTACAGTAGCCTTCAGTTGCTGTTGGCCAAATAAAGAATGACCTAACGCAAATTTTATTATTGTACACCAAATATATTCCCTCGTGGAGGAGTTTTATACATTGTTTGTTTCCTTTCAGAAGTGCAGTGTGTGCGTGACAGTTTTATAATTTCTCAAGTAAAACTCTAGTGCAAATTTTACATTTTCCACATGGCAATCAGCCCCACTGTTAGTGCTCTTCTTCAGGCTGCCCGAGATCATAGAATCTAGAATCATAGAATGGTTTAGGTTGGAAGGGACATCAAAGATCATCCAGTTCCAGCTTCCCCACCATAGGCAGGGACACCTCCCACTAGAACAGGTCACTCAAGGCTTCATCCATCCTGACCTTGAACCCCTCCAGGGAGGGAGCAGCCACAACCTCCCTGGGCAACTTGTGCCAGTGTCTCACCACCCTCACTGCAAAGAACTTCTTCCTAACATCCAGTCTAAATCTCCCCTCTGCCAGTTTAAACCCATTACTCCTCATCCTGCCATTACAAGACCTTGTCAATAGTCCCTCCCCAGGGACCTCCTCCTGTAGGTCCCCTTCAGATACTGGAAGGCTACTACAAGGTCTCCTCAAAGCCTTAGTTTCTCCAGGCTGAAGATCCCCAGCTGTCATAGCCTATCCTCATAAGAGAGTTTCTCCAGCCCCCTAAGTGTACCCTGGTGGCCTACAGTCTCTTGGCAGAGTTGATATTTCTTTTTAAAAGAACAGTCCTAAAACTGGACAGAAAGTGCTAGATGTAGCTTCACAACAGACAAGTAATGCAAAATAGCTGCTTCCCTCAGTAAGGAATGCTCTTGCTAATGAAGCACACCATGCTACCTGCTCATCCCTTTTTATCCATGAAGCCTGAGACTAATGTGCCTTTGGACATAGGAGAGCCAATCAGGATGGCACTGTGCCAAGCGTGACCATATCAGGTGAAGCCAAGGCTTTGGTTTTCCTTTCCTGCAGTTGCTTCCCTCAGCACAGAAGGAGGGGGAGCAGGCGAACATGCCTGGGCAAACCAGGACATGTATAAGCCTATTTTGGCCTGCTTAGGCCTACCAGAACATCTATCACTAAATGATCTGTTCCACTTAGTGGTGAGTCTACTCACTACTTAACAGTCTAGTGACAATTAATTCCATACAGTTAAGTCCACAAATTCCTTCCTGAAAATCTTCCAAATCCAAAACAATGTAATTAGTCCATGCATACCCTTTCTATATGGATGGAGTTTAATGTTGCATATATATATTTTGTTACTTCTTCCAACAATGTCTCTCACTGACTCTATAACTACAGGAAAATGCTTCAGTTTTTGGTAATACAGTCTAGTAAGCAAAATTAATGCATTAACTGAGGTGTTAGTAACCACAGCTACAGTTAGAGCTTGGGTTGTTTGGTTGTTGTTTTTTTTTTTTTTCCCCAAACTTTTTTGCAATTTACACAACTAATTAGATGTAAAAATGCTCTCTGTTATTTGTCTTTCAGGATTTTGATAAAACCCATTTAGATTTTGTGCACCTGTGCATTTAGAGATATCTGCAAGAACGTCTGCAAAATGATTTAAATGGTGAGCTGTGAAACCACAGGATGCACAAGAACAAAGTAGCCAAAGAAACAGTTGGTCCTTTTCTGTCTGACCACTCTTCCTGGTATGGATGAGCTGCAAGTGGAAAGTGAATATCTTTATTCCATAACATTGTGTTGCATTCTGTGCATGACTGTGTAAGAAGGCAAAATTATCTACCCATCTGTCCATTTTGATGTTAGCTACTAAACTCGCAGTGCAGAAACCCTCAAAGCCCCAGATGGGATCTTTCATCCATTTCTACTTGATAAAGAATAGTACAAAGCTATGCTAGAGGCCCTCATATGAAGCCTTATGAATTGAAGATTTTCCTGGAACACTTTATACTGGAGTTTTCTTTAATATAGGAAAAGAAATGATCAGGAAGGAAAGGAAAAACAAAAATTAAAAAAGGGTGGGAGTAGGGGGATGTTGTGTGGGAAGCACAGAAAGAGAAATGTGACTGAGAAAACAAGCAAAGACTGTGTTCAGTTATGTTCTTTCTCTTCCATATCATTTTGTCATATCCATAAAATGTTTTCAATACTTAATTTTGAACAAATTTGAGCAAGGAGAAGTGGAGAAGCTACAAAGCCTTGATACATTCTTCTGGAAGTTCTAAAAAGTAACACAAAAATGTTCTATCCTTCTATGACCTTTTATTCAAGAGATTATATTAAATTGTACATTTTTGCAGGTTTGACAGCAGACTGAAATCATAAGGTTTTCTTGCAAGGATTTATTTCAAGTATTAAAAAATATAATATTCGATCCTGATTTCTGTTCTCCTGAGACATCATATTAATAGAGCATCAAATGTACCTCAAGTATCACTGAATTCAATTTACTGCTAGCTATGGATGTGTGCTGGCATTTCTTTAACTAGATTATTGTTTTACTAAGGAAATAAATAACAGAGAAAGACACTATTGCACACGTATTATCTTCATTTTACTAATAGTGTAAAAAGAAGTGATGCTGGAACACAGCTATCCTAAAAATGCATGGCACCATAATCCTACAACAAGAATTAATGCAGCAGTTATTAGCAAAATTTCCACTGACATGCACAGAATCATTACAGAGATAAGCATGGGGATGTTTTTCACCAAAATGAAGTCAGCTCTCTCTGCTTTGTATTGATGCCTACTGATTCATTCCTAACAGTAAGATTTATGTTGTTTCTATACTTGGGGGAGAGAAAATAGCAAAAGAAAAAAAAGGAAAAAAAAAAAGAGATTTTGCTTCTTATTATCACAAAACCTATGATCACAAAACCAGTATTGAGAATTATTTTAATAGAAGGAAAAAGAATTAGACAGCAATTTGTAATTGGCATAGACACCATAAAGGGTAGCATGGTTACATATACTTTTTATTAAATGAGCCAAAGCTGTTGAGTTACTGTGCCTTATGAATTGTCAAGCATCAGTTGAGCCTCAAGAGCTACCCACCTCAATGACATCACTTCTGAAGTGAGGCAAAACACACAATATTATGCTCAGCACAGGCTTCCTTGCATTGTGCCTGTGGTGGCATGGTTCTGCTTTACACCTGCCATGCTCGGATGTGTCAAAGATGATAATTTGAGACTGGTTTTGGGTGCACCATCTTCAAAAACATAGAAACCCAGCAAGTGCCTAGAATCAGAGCTTGTTGGGACATAGAGCAGTCAGTCTCTAATGCTGAAGTTCACCAGCTTGTCCTGCAGTTTCTACAGGGTATGTGTGCACTTCTCAGCACTATGCCTGAGCTGCATCAGTTCCTGGGCAGCTGCATCCCTGCAGTGGAATCCCAGGCTAGAATGGGTTGAATAGAGAGATTGTAGAGTCTCCTTCTCTGGAGAGATTCAAATCCCACCTAGATGCAATCCTGTGCAACTTTCTCTAGGGGAACCTCCTTTAAGCAGCAAGATTGGACCAGATGATCCCAAGAGGTCCCTTCCAACCCTCATCACACTGCGAATTCATTTGAAGATTCTACCTAGAGTCCGATATTGCCAGTGAGGATAATTAATTTAGAATTCATTCACTCATTTATAGAGGTTTTGGTTGTTTTGTTTGGTTTTTTTTTTTAAACACTCAAGTTATGCTGTTTAGCTATTCATGAGGTTTGTAATGGAAATTGTGAGTACCATATATTTTCAGGAATATGAGTCTTTCATTTACTGGTGTGAGAAAGGAATCACTGAGCGCTCTGATAGTCCCCATATTTGTGTGAAGAGAAACAAGCAGTGAACTTTGCATTTATTTACTTAATCTATCTTCACTGTCATTTTGCTCTGTTCAACAAAAGAATGGCAAAAGCAAAGGAAAAAACACACTAATTTTTATTATTATATTCTAATATCCATAATTTTTAAAACATTGAAATCCTTTTAGATCCTGATGTGCTACAACCAGGTGACCCACTTAGTGGGTGAGTGTAGTGATTTCTGGAGTTTCTTCCCCCCCATAGATTAACCAGGCTAACTCAGCCAGACGGAATTTAAGGAATGAAGCTTTATATTTACATCTTAGCACAATCTGCAAGCATATATATACAATATATTACAGATATTTACAACTATATACACTAATATACAAGTTAAAAGTAATACAGAAATACAAGACCCCTCCCAGCTGTCAGAGTGCCCAGAAGGGGCTCCCAAACCACCCTTCCACCTTCTTTCCACCCCCTTCCTTATCTCAGAATCTCCCTTACGTGCAAGGTGATATGGAAATCAAAATGATTAGTTGAAAATGTGCAGGTTCAGGCAGAAGAGTTAATAGGACAACAGCCAGGCAGAGACTGTTGTACCTTTATTTGTGTCCTTGCTTTTATATGTCTCAGCAGAACAAATGGGCAATGTACACATCACAATTATTTTCTTTTCACAGCCAATGATCTAATTTCTCTTATTAAAATATTCCAATTAGCCTCAAACCAGCACAATGAGGGAAAGATTATGGATGTTGTTTATCTGGACTTTAGTANATTGACAAGGTCTTGCAATGACAGGACAAGGGGCAATGGGTTTGATCTGGCAGAGGGGAGATTTAGACTGGATGTTAGGAGGAAGTTGTTTGCAGTGAGGGTGGTGAGACACTGGCACAGGTTGCCCAGGGAGGTTGTGGCTGCTCCCTGCCTGGAGGTGTTCAAGGCCAGGTTGGAGGAGGCCTTGAGTGACCTGTTCTAGTGGGAGGTGTCCCTGACTATGGCAGGGGGTTGGAACTAGATGATCCTTTAGGTCCCTTCCAACCTTACCATTCTATGATTCTATGAAATTGCTGGAGTTTTTTGAGAGAAGGGCAACAAAGCTGGGGAAGGGTCTAGAGCACAAATCTTATGAGGAGCAGCTGAGGGAACTGGGGATTGTTTAGTCTGGAGAAGAGGAGGCTGAGGGGAGACCTAACTGCTCTCCATCAGCTCCCTGAAAGGAGGTTGGAGTGAGGCGGAGGTCATTCTGTTCTCTGAAATAACAAGTGATAGAAGGAGAGGAAATGGCCTGAAATTGTGCCAGGGGAGGTTTAGATGGGATCTTAGGAAAGCTTTCTTCACTGGAAGAGCGGTCAGGCATTGGAATGGGTTGCTGTCTGTGTGAGAGCTGGACGGACCGAGATTATTCTGCTTTACTCATTGTAAGGAAAGTGGGCAGCTGAACCATAAGCCTCTTGCTGAATTGGAGATGAATACAGAAAGATTGTATTTAGAAATGTGCAGGAAAAGATAGAGCATATATAATACAGATACAGGATACATGAGAATTCCCCCAAAACATTCCCCCCCAGCCACACCACAACCACCCAAACCCCAGTGCTCATTTTCTCCTATCCCCATTGTCTCCCATTAGGCTCAGGCAGGCTGGATTCACTGCAGCCCATGGTCTTGAAGGTCACAGCCCTACGAGGTACTCCTATATAGTTGGCTTAGTTACTCAGATAAGGATCCCTCTAGAGAGCTGGAAAGGCAAGGAGAAAAGAGAGTGAATTGACCTTGCTGCTTACTTTTAAACTGTTTGCAGGACTATGGGATTGAATAACAGTTACCATATCTGGGGGCGAGCAGTTCATCCCCTGGGACAGATCTTGGTCTTTGTAGTTTTTTTAGGGAGTCTGGGATAATTTGGAACCTCTCAAACCATGACAGTTACCTAGGGAANATTCATTGTTAATGACACACCAGTTTGTAGCAGGAAATAAAAAAGCTATATAGAAGATAATTCACAGTTGTATTATATGCATTTAAAAATAGCCATTTTGAATTATTGCTATTGTAGCTCTCATCTAAGAATAAATGCTGCCAAATGTAATGTGTGTGATATACAGAACGGTGACTTCAAGCTGACAAAAGCTAAGTAGATTTCATACTGTGCTTGAAGCCAGCAAGGCACTCTCTTCTAGCTGGCTTTGCAGTGTTTCTGCCTGGGGTGGGTTGGCATCCAAATCAAAAGGCTGGGCAGAGTATTCACTCCTTGACACAAGGGCAGGGATTATTTCTGCCGGGTCAACAGGCAACAGTGTAATTATCCGATTCCCTACTGTACTTGTTTCCAAGTTAGCATCACAAATACTTTCTTTTGAAATCAGAGATGAGTTTTCCCAACTGCTACACCACAGGAAAACATTTTTTTTCTCCCCTTTCCTCTTTCTACTTTGCATACAAGTTTTCTTTACACACAGGTCACACAGCACCTGAAGGAAGAAGAGCTGATTCTGATCCTTAAGTATACTTTACTGATTATTAATTTTTTTGGCTGCTGATATCATCATCTAAGGAAAGGAAAATTCTAAACTCATTAGAAAAAAAAATCATTTTCTTAAATTATCTGTTTTCATTACTACAGTTTACTGTGTTTAATTTTTTCCTGTGCTTTACCTGATGTGAGTAACTAGACAAGGCTGGAGAATAAACTACACAGCAAAGAAGAGACATCCTTATAGAATCATAGAATGGTAAGGCTGGAAGGGTCCTCAAAGATCATCCAGTTCCAACTTCCTGCCATAGGCAGGGACACCTCCCACTCACACAACCTGGCCTTGAACACCTCCAGGGAGGGAGCAGCCACAACCTCCCTGGGCAACCTGTGCCAGTGTCTCACCACCCTCACTGCAAACATCTTCCTCCTAACATCCACTCTAAATCTCCCCTCTACCAGTTTAAACCCATTGCCCCTTGTCCTGTCATCACAAGACCTTGTCAATAGTCCCTCCCCAGCCTTCCTGTAGGCCCCCTTCAGATACTGGAAGTCCACTCCAAGGTCTCTTGGAAGCCTTCTCTTCTCCAGGCTGCAGAGCCCCAACTCTCTCAGCCTGTCCTCATAGCAGAGCTGCTGCAGCCCTCTGAGCATCTTCGTGGCCTCCTCTGGACCCGCTTCAACAGTTCCATGTCCTTCCTGTGCTGGGGGCTCCTGAACTCTAGACAGTACTCCAAGTGGGGAGTCATTGTTTAATCCTTGTTTAAGAGTTGTGGCAATGATAGCCTCCCTCTATTCCTTCAAAGCATGGAAGCTCAAAAGGGTATTTTAAGCCAAATCAGCTGTTGTGCTTGAAGCAGAGTAAGTTCTTCTGTCTTCTTTTGTTCTGGCAGAACTGAAAACTGGGGGGCTTCCAGTATACAGCAGTAGCCAAGCAGCTACAGGAGCTAAGCCTCCTACTGCATTTATATGAATACATAATGTCACAACTTCTGAAAAGATACTTACATAAAGAAAGATGTCTTTTGGTCCTTGGTATATTCAGCATCCTGCTTGTTTCTCTTTAAGATGTTTTATCTTGAATGATAAATCTTGAATGATATCTTGAATGAATGATAAATCTTGAATGATATCTTGAATGATCTGAATATCATTTATAATTGTTGGTGCTTAGTAAATCCAGTACCTCAATGGAGGTGGACTGTTCCCAGGTCCAGCTAGGAGTCAAGTAAAGAATACTAATAATAATAGGCATACACAAAGACACCTATGCACATGCATACCATACACATATATACACACAGAGGAACATTTTATAACCTTTGAAAATAGAAAATGCTGATTAAAATTAAGTATTTGATCTTATAATTGTTACAGGATCCATGATGTTAAGAGTCTGAAAGTTGCATGCAAACTGTACAAAATTTGGCCAGTTGAAGATGTAATCCTTCCAGATGGCAGCTCAGAAAGTAATTTGTATTATTTTGGGGGTTGGACTCAATGATCTCCAGAGGTCCCTTCCAAACCCTAATATCCTGTGACCTGAATTTCGATGCAATAGCTTCTATATTTTGTCCAAGTGTTTCTTTTTAAGGGCTATTTGAAAAGCTACTTAGTAAAATAAGTCCTTTCCCCACCCTGGGAAATATATGTGAATGTTTTAACTGTCCAAGAGGACATTAGTGCTTAATTTTTTTCTGAAATATGTAACTCTACTGTGATTTGACACACTGTGAAACACCACCTAAGAAAGTTAAAAAATATACAGAATGATTTCCAGAGGTAAAATTAAAACCATTATTGGTTCAATGCAGCAGATGTTCTGACAGACCTGTATATTTTTAAATGGCTGCTAAGAGGTAGTTTATAATCCCCCCTCCCTTGGTGTGGAAGTCAAACACAAAGATATACAAGAACCATCTGGATGCATTCCAGTGTGATCTACACTAAGTGATCCTGCTCTGGAAGCAGGGCAGGACCAGATGATCTTTCA
>WBNM01009627.1:10049-21082 GCA_013399055.1 Ramphastos sulfuratus | reverse complement strand
TTCTGCTCAACTCTCTATCCTGTTCAGGTCTCACTGTATACAGCACAGCTCATGGGGTGCCAGCCTCCTCCCAGTTCTGTATTATCAGTAAATCTGTTGAAAGTATCCTGTGTTCCTTCATCCAGGTCATTGATAAAGATACGGAACAAGACTGGCCCAAGTCCTGACTCTGGGAACACCACTAGCTACAGGCCTCTAACTAGACCCTGCACCGTTGATCACAATTCTCTGTGCCTTGCCGCTCAGCCAGTTCTCACCTCACTGTCCACTCATCTAACCCACATTTCCTAAGCTTACTTGTGAGGATGTTATGGGAGACAGCATCCAAAGGATGCTATGGGAGACAGCTGGCTACTAACATCAGGAGGGATAATAGCATCTTTCCACTAACCCTCAGTGAAGTTTAGATAGCCTATAGTTGCACATTTTCCCCGTGCTGGCATGCTCATTTCGGAACCATATACAATCAACAATATAAACTACTCCAATTTCCTTTCTATACCTCCCTTAGCTGCTCCTCCTTAATCTAAAATCTCATTTTGCACCAAAACAAGATAGCTAATTGAGTCCATTTTGAGTGTGGACTCAGAATTTTCTGACATTTTCTCAGAATAATGTTTCCACATCACCAAAGACTTAATTAAAGACATAAGCTATATTTCTCAGGAATTTAACTCTAGTTATTATGCCAGTAGTGTTAAAAACAAACAACAACAAACAACCAACAACCAAAAAACCCAACCCTGCACACAAAGAATATCAATTTTAATTATAGTTACGGTGAGAACATATTTTAAAGGATTTCATGACATATATTAGAAAAGACCCTCGATTAATTCAGATCATAATACTTCCCTTAACCCCTTTTTTCCAAACTATTTTTTTTTTTTGTGTAGACCAAAAGTAACAGATAATCACTACAGTGAAATTAAGTGGAAAAAGCACTTAAGGTCCTCACACATCTGTATCAACTGCCATTTATCACTAGATAAAATGTACAAAGCAGATTTTAGAGCATTCTTTCCAATAACAGTAAAAAAGGCCCCAAAACCAACCAACCAAACAAACAAACAAAAGCCCTCTAATCTATTGAAAGATTTCCATATGATTCTACACATGAAAGTGCTGTTTTAGTGTATGAGACATTAACTTGAAATCAGTTTATACGCTGTGCAACATTTAGCTAGGAGGGTGACACAACTATTTGTTTTCAATCAAGTCCAGTAAATGACAAAATTTTATTCCATGGCAGAATAATCTAGCAAAAGCTATATGAATCTCAAATTTAATTTGTTTAATGTAAAAGCCAGCCAGCACTTGATTGATTCAAGATGTAGGAAGGTAGTAGAGCTCAAAAAATCTGCACATGAAGCTCTTGATTAAACAAGACAGGAATCACAGGGTTGGTTAATACAGTCATACAACCAAGACCAGCTTAAGCTCATCAGCGCTGGAATATCCAGGGAAAGGATATAAATTCCTATACTCCAAAAACATTGAAGTCTTTGATCTCATCCATCATATAGAAGGAATTTAATTTTCTCTTTGCTGTATTCTGCAAGCTAAAGTATACTTCCGCAGGGAGAAAATGGAGCTGTGTAATTCAGATTACAAAGAATTCCCTTATCTATAGCAATCTGGTAACCGCAACATTTCCATAAGGAAATACGTTTCCCACAAAGGGGAGCAAACACTTACCTGATGATTTCTCTTTGTTACAGTGCTACATCTAAATGTCACATTAAAATATTCTCACCTCTAAATTCCTCCTGAATTTGAGGATTATGATAGATTTTTCTTTCTTCTCAGGGATGATCTTTCCATCTATAAGAGATGTAAGAATCCTGGAGAAAATTCAGACAAAGTTCTTCTCAATGTAATTTTTTTAGGAGACTGATATTTGCTGTTAAGTCTCCCAAACACTCTGCAGAAAAACACAATGAAATCTCTACCAAATCTGCATGAGTTCTTCAGGACTCTCAAAAAACATGGTGTCTCATGTAAAAACAGTCTCACAAATGGTTTCTCGTGGTGACACTTGCACTTTCTCAATTCAGGGAAAAGCTCCAAGCTGACAAGAATTATTAGGCAATCAGAACACCAAAGATTCCTCAGGCCATCATGGCATGACCATCAACACCACAAGCAGAATATCCATCAGCAGGTCTTTGAGGGCCAGAACTCACAACCTTGTGGTATGGAGTAAGAGTATTTCAAAACTAGATTAATTAATTATGAATAACATTCAGTAGTAGAAAAATATAGAATCTCAGAATCATAAAATGGTTTGAAAGGGATCTTAAAGATGGTCTTTTTCCAACCTCATCTCATGGATATGGACACCTTCCAGTAAGTGAAGTTGCTCAAAGACTGTTGGATGGATGTTTTTTTGTTTGTTTTTTTTTAAAGCAGGGAAAGAAACAAGCTTTCACAAGTGAGCTAACAATGCACTGGGAAAGGAACCATTGAGGGGACGTATGAAGGGCTTTTCCAGAAATGTGGTTTTTGCTTTGTTTCTACTGAAAATCTGTAGCCTTTCCAGTGCAGTGCTCTGGCACAGATTCAATGTTTTCTTTTCCTGTGATTAACAAGAGCACTACACTTAACAGCTAGGTGTAAGTCCAAGTATCTTCCAAAATTAGATCTAAGGAAAGCCATCACCCTTAGATTATTTTGTATGACCTGCTTTGTCACTCAAGCTTTCCTGAAAGACCAGAGTGAAAGCAATAAAGAAGGATTATAAAACAACTGCTTCTCATCAAAATGGGAGCAGGAATGCAATCATCACTTTTCTTCAGAAACAGCAGCTTATCTGGCATAAGAAGGACAACTAATTACTATTTTTGAAATATCTATGCCAGTGTTTTAATTCTTTACAAAGCTTAGACAAGACTGTGACAAGTGCTTTGAAATTGGTTCCAGACTAAGTATACAGTGGATGGCTTGTGTATATTTTATAAATACATACATTTTTTTATATAGAAATTACACACTCCAGGTGTTATGATTAGAAGTTCAAACATGTGATTTACCAACTGAACATCTTTATCTTCTTGCCAGTTATCTATGTCTGACTTGTCTTCAATGAACTTTATGTCAGCATCCAAATATTTAAGAAGCATCTTTTTCCTTCTGAAATGGGGAAATGGGAATCTAGAAAGATTTTCTTGTTCTTTTTCACCCTGTTCCTCCCTCCCCAAGTCATAGCTGCCTGAAGCTTCATGGAATTAGAGGTGGTTTTCTTTCCCTAAAAGATTTTCCTATACCTAGAAAAACCTGTCAACACAGTACCCTAAATGAGAATATATTCAATTTACACAAGTATGACTGGCAAGGCAGTAAATAAGGTGAAGAATTTAAGAGTTTTAAAACCTTTTCCAAACCTTGAATAACTGTGAGGTCATATTCTACAGAGAGGTATACTGAATTATCTTCCATTTTATCAGAACTTATATGCGCTAGTTTCATCTTAGGAATGCAGTTCACTTGTCCCGAACATCATGAGATGAGACCTTCCCATCACAATATCATTCAAGTCATAGCAACTAAGGGACTGGAATCAAACAGCTGGATAAAAGGTCTTCCATTTTTGAAAGCAAATCACTATACCGATATCTACAATGGCCAGAAGCAAACTGGAAACTGTTTTTATTATGACAATAGCTACTGCAGTCCTGAAGCATCCTTTACATGCTAAAGAATGAGCAATGCATATTTTGATGGATTACAAAAAGATGGGAAAAGAGCATGCAGTAAGCAGGACAGATACAATTTCTGACTCTAGAANATAATATAATTTTCTCTATTAAAATATTCCAATTAGCCTTAAACCAGCACAGTGGCTTAACTAGAGCTTGCATCTTTCTGGTGAAGCTAACAGGCACCCTGTGCTGGGTTAGTTGCTCCCTCTAAGGATGAGTCAGAAATACAGCTGAGCAGGAAAATTGTCCTCTGCTTCACTAAGGCAGAATACAACACTACAAAAAAGGGATTCTTTGAGATGTAGTAAGCCTTCTTCAACAGACAACCTTCCACATACTCACCTTGAATGTGCTAACATCTTCACACCTCCTTCATATCACCTTCCTAGCACTGGGAGAACATTCGCCAAAGAAGGATTCCAAAATCCCTTTTTAATTTAATAATTTTCTCACCTTCACTACTATGCCTCTGTACTCTTCCTGAACTGTAACCCCCATTAGCATCACTTTGTAATTTTCCTTTTAACAAAATATTGATGAGCTGCTCCACCATAATATTTTTGACAGCAAAGAGAAGATAGACCGTAGGTGATTGAGATGTCTCCTTAGATTTTTTCCTTCACAGCAGCTGGATAGGGAATCCACAGAGACTTTCCTGGTTTTAAGTGGATATCAGATGTTATCACTAGCACTTCATTCAAAGACCATAAAAACCTCCCATGTTTAGCTGTGGGATTTTTGCATTCATTGGCCTATGTGTACCTACTGTGCTTGCCATTACAAGTTAGTACATACATAACCCCCACAAACTTCAGTACTGTTAAAGCTGCAGGGCAAAGCTCTGTCTTTAAAGACAAAAATCTTCACATGTTATTTCTTTGTATTCTACAATTTGGAAATCACATGGACTATGCCACCAGGTCACCTTGTACAAGCGAGAGTGGAGAATACTAACTTAGTAATAAAATTCAGGCCATCAATTCTGTCATCTCAAATTTGTAGAGAAGATGCCAATGTAAAAGTAATGTTTAAATACCATTCATAGATATTTATTCCTTTGTAGATATTGTCTACTTAGATGTTCCATATGGCTAGGGTTTTCAGGATGTATCTATGCTTTCTGTTTTGGTTTTATGAAGTATCTTAAAAGAATTTATCCTTAGCGTAAAATATTTACATCAAGAATCTGGGCACAGAGCCTGAGATGTTTTCAGGGGCCATCTTTTCTTTCCTGTCTCTCTCACTCAGTTTAGACTCCCAAATACAACTCTAAGTTGGAAGTTACTTGACTATATATTTTACAAAAACATACAGTACATCCTGTGCCAAGTGAAGAACCACATCCTACTAACATTTAAATGTTTTCAGCCTATTCCTGAGAGTTAAGCCTATCTCCCTAGTTGTTCAGACCTCTGTTGCCAAAATTTTGTTTGACATTTTTTCTATCTTAGGAACTGTCTGTAATTCCTCACATTTTCATTCTCATCTATTCTTGAATAATGAGCTCATCTACGAATATCTACGGGTTCCCTTTAGTTCATTACAAATTAGGTATGTATAAGACAGTCCAAAAAATGTTTACTTCAAGCATGGTAATAATTAAAAAAAAATAACTTCTAAAAGTTTTCTTCTATATGTCTTCTACTCTGTTTTATGACACAAACCACCTTACTGACTTCTTCCTGAACTTATCATTGAGATCCCTTTAAAAGACTCCTATATAAAACTCTACCACGAAAGATACATTTTGTTAAAGAGTAAGACAGCATTCACAGCATCCCTTCATATGCTACCTTTTTGTGTTTTATCTAGAGAATCATCAAATATCTCTGTTGTCAGGTTCACATTATTTTGTGCAATAATTCCTCATTTCCCAGCAATTAATTTCTCACGTCCAGAAAACATTCCTGCCATACTCTGGGAAATGTGGACCAGGACAAGTTAAAAATGTTGAAGGGGAAGGCAGTAAGTGCAGCATAAAAAATCTGTGGAGGTATATGGAGCAGATCATGAATTCCAGTTTTGCTTTACATTGCAGCTCTGCAATGCAGCTGCACTGTTCATTCACCAAATTCAGACATAAAACTTCTCCTTTACCTTCACACAGATTACGACAGAGATGTTTCGGTCTGTAGTCTGTAGTTTGACTACAGAAACATTAGAAAGAATCTTGGCATATAAAAATATCTTCATAGAACTTTCTCTATCTACACAAATTATTCTTTCTACTGTAATTTGTCAGGACTGGTTGCTCAAATATTTATGTTTTTCTTAACAGAAGCAAGTGATATTTTCTAAAGTTATTTTGAACATACTGTTTATTAAATCAAGACCAAAATGCTTGCTTAACAAGGGGCATATTGCAAATGCACTATTTAAATAAAGAAACAGTGCTAGTGGTGATTAGAGGATTCAAAATATCTCTCTTCTGTTGAATAATAAAAGAGAAAAAAAATCACAGGTAATTAATACTTATAAAACGAACCACATTTTAGATTTATATTTTATTTTTTCCATTTTCCATTTTAAATTGTACTGATATTTTGAGCAGTAGTTTGGGAAAGTACTTATTTTCATTGTCACGTTCCTCTCCTTCAACCTTCTTTTTAATAACAATAGAATATAAAATAGAACGTCTTCAAAAGTGGCTATTCCGTATTGTACTTGAATTAAAAAAAAAATAAAAAATCTTTTCTGATGAGTATAATGCAAGCTATTTGAAATTTGAGATATGCAATAAACCCTGTAATAGCCTCTTCAGAGCAGACTAGCAATGCCTCACTGACCAATGTTCCATAAATAAACCAAGCAAAATACTTCTGAGGAGGGATTAAGAGATAAAGTACTGACTGGCATCAGATAAACGAAAACCTTTGTAGTGGAAGAGAGACTACAAGTCTCTGAAGATAAGAGCATTTTGATATGTTTGGCATTACATTATCTACAGTGTGGGCAGTTATGGTAATGGGACCAAGAGATAAAGAGATTAAAAGAAAGAAATAAACAAACAAAACTTCAGACAACTAGAAATAAACCCATGATGTCATACATGTGGCAGAAAGGGGTTGATGATATGTCTGTTTCCTCTCTACCCTGGACTGCTAGGTTTGACAAAAGCATTCTTATGACTTGTGACCAGTTACTCCATTAGGATAACAGGCCTTGCTTTCATCACTAGAGAGAAACACAAAAGGGGAGCAGAGAGCTTCATCTGGAAAACTAGCAGCAGACAGCTTCATTTCATTCAATTCCCAGTATTTCTGATGTTGTGTTGCTCTGTTTTGTTTTGTTGGTTTGTTTGTTTAAAATTGTACATTCCTTTTGAGTTTTATCTGTGTTTGTATTTTACTTTCAGATTCTACTAACCCACACCCTCCCCATTACGGATAACGAAAATTCTGTAAGATGAAAACATGACTCAATATTATTGATGTAAATATCCTTTCATTTTCCTAGAGCTGTTATTTACAAGTCTAATTAAAATACAAAGCAATTTCAGCAAGGTCACTTTTGTAACCAGGCCTGAAAGTCAAGTCCGGAATCTAGGATGAACCTGTAGAGCTAGCTATGTCATCTCCTGCCCTTTGGAACTGTAGCTACAGAAGTCTGTCCAAGGCTTTGTAATTCCCATAGGAAAAAAATCAAGGCACCAGGACCAAGACTCGTACAGGAGAAAGAGAAGAAATTGATGTGCTTTAGAAATTGATGCAACAAAGCAAACATCCTCGCGTTGGCTGAAAACCAGAATAATACTTAATGATCTCTGCAGGTCCTTTCCAGCCCCTAACATTCTGTGAAGCATTTTGTGATCTAGAACTTAACATCCAAGATTTCCTTATAAACAATAGTGCAAATTCTTTGCCTTCATAATTGGTTCAAACTGCAGGACACTTTAGGAACTGAGTATGAATTTTCAGAGATTAAGATAAGATTTATATAGAAATATTACAAAATCTTACTGAATTGATCAGCTATGCATAGAGTATTGATGTCCCTTTGGACTTTTATACTGAAATTTCCCTCTGTTCCTTCATTTAATTCCTTCCTTTAATTCTCAGCCTTGATGATGGAGTGATTACTGTCTTATACATACATGTCCTAGTAGACCACGTTACAAAATGCTTCTGCCCAGGTGGCTTTTCAGTCCTCTCAAGACAGACCATTTATACAGTTGGTGTAGCAGGAGAGGTTTCAGATGTGGCTAATCCTTAAAATTGAAAGATTGAAAAGACAGGATAGTCCCAAACATCACTCTTAGTATACCTAATTCAAATCAAGGGAAAGAGCAACACAGGAGAGACTACTAAAGATGAGGTTAGTAAAAGGGGTGGGGAGGTGGGGAGATAAAAGGTTTTTACATTGAAAACACAAAGACATAGGTCAGCTGTCAGGTATAGCTGTTCAGTGTGGAGAAGAGGAGTCTCTGGGGAGACCTTATAGCAACCCTCCAGTACCTGAAGGGGGCTGTGGGAAAGCTTGAGACTTGTAGCCTATCAAGACTTGTAGCCCTTACAAGGGCTTGTAGTGATAGGACAAGATAGAAGGCTTTGAGATGGACGAGGATAGATTTACGCTGCATTTTAGGAAAATATTCTTCACAGCAAGGGTGATGGGACACTGGAAGAGGCTGCCTAGGGAAGTTGTGAATAACCTTTCACTGGAAGTGTGCAAAGTCAGGTTGAATGGGATCTTGAGCTACCTGGTCTAGTAGAAGGCATCCCTGCCCATGACAGGAGTTTGGAACTAGATATCTCTATGGTCTCTTCCTATAGAAACCATTATGTGATTCATCTGTGAATTATTTGGCAATTGTTTGTCCCTCCATCTAAATGCTCAAATGCTATCAATTCTCTTCAGCTCAGAGAGAAAAATGAGGTAATTAAAAGATTTGGTCCAGGAAAATAAAATATTGTTGCCATAACTGTGATTTGAATGTACCGATTCCTTCAGGACTTTTCAGTGCCTAAATCTGAGGGAGTCAAAAGAGAACAGTAGATAGAATATTTTGATACTTCTTGCTGCTAGATAGAGTTTGTTAAATGAATTTATCATAAAAGAGGGAAGAATGCTGTGTCACTGTGAAATTAATTAAGATGAATGGAACGGTTAAAACATTGTTTATGTATTCTCAAATACATAATACATTCAAAAACATAAATTCTGTATTCTTTAGAAACAGACTTTTCTGGAGAAGTTACTCACAATGCCAGTCAGCTGCAACATAAAAAACACCCCTCATTACAAAGCAAGCAAACAAACAAATAAACCAAAATAATAAAAAAAAAACGTCATGGAAGGTCAAAATAGGCCTAAACATGTCCTGGCTTGTCCAGACATGTTTTCTGCTCTCCCTCCTTTTGCTGTTGGGAGAGGTACAGCAGGAAAGGAAATCAAAGGCCTGATGCCTTCCAGTTTCCTTCTCTCCTTCCAAATTTGTAAACAGGATACCCACATGTGTTTATACACTTGTTTGTGTCCTGGCCTAAAAAGGCAAAAGTAAGCCCTGACTTTCCCTAATATGGTCAAGTTTGGCAAACTGCAATTCTGATTGGCTAACCTGTGGCCAAAGGCTTTGGGTTTTTCTACCTGGAAACTACCTTGCCTCAGGTTGACCAGGAAATAGGCATTAAGTGCCTTCATGCAATAGGCTTGCTTAGCCAGTGTGACATTGTGCCCATCTGTACATCTGCAGGACATTCTGTCTGCACCTCTGCAAGCCTGTGTGCTGTCTGGAGTCAGAGGAACCAGAATCAGATCAGAGATTTTCTACCTCTCTCCCAGTACCCTGTTAGAGTCTGGGAAGATTTAGAAGCCTCAGTGACTGACAAGAAGACACCAACAGAATTCCTTTCAAGTGTTTGGGTACTGTCTGGAAACTGTAGTTAGCTCTGGGACTCTGGAGATAACTTTTGTGAGTAAATACTCAAAAGCCAAAGGAACCGTGCCGGTTTGGGCTGGTATAGGGTTAAATTTATTCATACTCTCTTTTGTGGTGCTACAACCCCTGACAGCCTATGGGAAGTTGTACACATTGTCTTTTGCCTGCACATACAGCCTTTGGTTTCCCTATCAAACCGCCTTTGTCTCAACCTACAAGTTTTCTCACTTTTACCCTTGTGATTCTCCCCCTCTCCACCCACCAACATGGAACAAGCGAGCAGCTCAGCAAAACCTGGTACATATTTCATGCATCAGAAGACAAAACACAATTTCTTTCTGTAATTTCTGAGAGGAAAAAACAAAACAGAACTAACAACCAACCAACCAACCAAAAAAAACCCAAAACCAAAACAACTAAAACACAAAAAAAATTCTGAACAAATGAATAAGTCAAAGAGCATTATATAATATTATAGAAAAAGCAAGATAAAGACAAAGTTTTTGTCCAGACCACACCAGTTAGACGAACGTTATCTGTTTTAATAATATCATTAAGCACAAAGCGTAGCAGAGAACTTAAACCAATTGTGATATTAATTACACTAATTTTGCATATTATAAGCAATATGAATTTCAAAAATTTGATTCAAATCTGCTTGGGAAAGGGAAGATAATTCATTTGCACATTCTTTAATGTACCACATTGACTTATTGTGCTATGATCCTTGTATTTATACTACTGGAATTAAATGTGGATCAATCCATGTTGCAAATTAAAATGCCAACATATCTCCTATACAGAGGATATCATGCAAGCCTTAAATACTGTTCTTATCGTGGCAGTCAATAAACTAATTAACTCTGGTTAAAATCAGATGACTCTCTGAGAATCAGAAAACAAAATGAATTTTTTGGTTTAGCAGTTTTTTTGTGGTTTTGCTTGTGAGTTTTTTGGGTTTTGGTTTGTTTGGGTTTTTTTTTTTTTTCATTTGAGTTAGGTTGAGGTTTTTTGGGTTATTTACTTTTTGATTGGTTGGTTGGAGTTTTGTGTGTGTGCATTTGTGTGTATGATGCACTTTAGATTTTGCAAGATGATCATCAGATTTGATATCATTACATTCAATGGGCCTGGAAAGCTTAATAATTACTACCCTTATTAAGGTAATCATGACAAGTTCTATGTAAAAAATTTGTAAACCTTTTCTTTCATACTCCATATTAGCTTCTAACAGAAAATTATTTATTAAATATAAACTGAAAGTACTCCATAGAGATGGCAGCATGATAATGACAATGATGGGATAGTTTGCCTTACATGGATCACCTTTATCTATTCAGTCATAACAAGCCTTTGTATTGGTTTGAGTTTAGCTTCTCAGGGGGAAACCAATACAATAATAGTAGGATGCCTTCCTTTCTTCCACCCCCCCCCCCCCCCCCCCCCCGTCCGGC
>WBNM01009618.1:0-13159 GCA_013399055.1 Ramphastos sulfuratus | reverse complement strand
GCTGGGAGGAGCTGGGAGGAGCTAGGAGGAGCTGGGAGGCGCTGGGAGGAGCTGGGAGGTGCTGGGAGGTGCTGGGAGGAGCTGGGAGGTGCTGGGAGGTGCTGGAAGGAGCTGGGCGGAGCTAGGAGATGAGAGGCGCTGGGAGGAGCAGGAATCGCTGCTGCAGCCACAGCGACATCATCTGTACGCCTGGGGCACGCTGAGAGGGGTGGGCAGGGCCGGGGTGACAGCAGGACGCGGGGCAGATGCTGCTGCCTTTTTTTGTGCCTGCTTAGCGAAGCTCGAGAGTTTTCCTCCGGGGACACAGCTCAGGATGGGAGATTCAGCAGCGAGGCCCGGCGAAGGGGCAGGGGCTGCTGGTGGCTCTCCTGTGGGTGCCAGCAGGAGCAGAGCCCTGGGGGTGCTTCGCAGCTGTCAGAGGAGCTGGGTGCTGTGGTGGTGGTGTGCACGGTGCAGGCTCTGCTGCACGTCTGCTCTCAGCCCCCAGTGGGGAAACTGAGACACGGAGCTGCACAGGGGCCCTGTCGTCCTGTCGGAGCTGGTCAGAGGAGGGTTTGACTTCTCAGCTTCCCCCAGGCTCTTCCCTTCCCTCCCCCCAGCCAGGGTGGTCCCCTGAATCTCTTTACAATCCAAAGCACACTTTGGAAGCTGCAAGCCCAGCAGAGACACAGGGACCAGCTGCAGAGGGCAGGCAGGGTGCTGGCGGCAGGGCACTGGGTGCCTGTCCAACTCAGCACCCAGCAGCATCTCTCTCTCATCACAAGGACAGTGCTGCCAGGGCCAGGCAGGGTCCTATCACTTAATGGAGCTCACCTGCTTGCTCCATCCCAGTGTCCCCACTTGCCTGGCCCTGGGCTGGGTGGGCAGGGGGTGGGCACTGCTGTGAACAGGATCTGCCAGCCTGTGCAGTCCCAGCTCCTGTGTGCAGGTGGGAAATGTCATTTTCTGTCAGTGGGCAAAAGGAGGAGGCTTTTCCTCTGCAAAGTGCTGCAGGAAACATCACTCAGTGCCAGGAGGACTCAGCAGCAATCTGGGGCAGCCTCTACCCTGTGCCCATCCCCAGGCTGCCCTGAAGCCATGTCCCCAGCATCCCTGCACAGAGCTGCTTCTGGGCAGTTGCTGGGGCTGTACAAGGCAGTGATGAGAAGGGTGGCAGTGGTGGAGGGTACCACAGAGGTATCACAAAGCAGAGACCTGTGGTGGTCCTGTCCCATCCCAGAGCAGCCTTAGCACAGGAGAGATCAATTCAGCTGCAGGACAGGAGCTGTGTCCCACAGCCTGGAGACAGGACACCTGGCTGGGCACAGGCTTTCAGCAGCACCCATCCTGTCCCCCAGCACGCAGGAGCAGGGACATGGTGCTCTGGAGCCCAGCTGGCAGGGCTGGCTGTGCCCTCCTGGCAGTAAGGACACACTTGAGAAGCCCAAAGTCCTGCAGCCTTCAGCAAAACACCCATCCAAGACCTGTGGGGACATGTGGGTGTCCTGCCCAGGGCAGGATGGAGCAGTGGGACAATGCCATGTCCCGACCCAGCCAGATCAAGCTGGCATCATTGCCCCTGCACCCTCCAGCTTTCCCTGCAACTTCCCATGTGACATGGCAGCACCAAGCAGACCCAGGCTGGTGCCTTCTGCTGCCCTGAAGGAGTATAGCACGGCTGGAGGTGGGGCTGGGATGCTCCTGGCTGGCAGGATGGTCCCCACAGTCCCTCCAAGACTCAGCTCTTGCTCTGAGCCACATCTGCTTGGGTATGGCCATCTCCTGACAGTCACTGCCAGAGCCATGGGCCAGGCATGCCAGGGCTGTCCCTGAGCTAAAAGCCCTGTCCCAGGATGGGGCACCAGAGGAATGGGCACTTGCAGGGGAGCTGTGGTGGCTGGCTGTGGCCCCTGGGAACACTGGTGGCTCCTGGTGGTTGGGGACATTGTAACCCCATGCTGGTGCTGGGCACAGCTCCATCAGGGCTGCTCTTTTCTTTGCTGGTGGAAGCCATGAGCCTGGGGGGCACTGCTCTGTCTACAGCCCTTCCTGCTGTCCTGGCAGGGCTGGCACAGATCCAGAGCCCCTCCTCGGGCCCAGCAGGTACTGGGGAGTGGGATGAGGCAGCAGCAGGGAACCAAAGCAGCCCCAGCAGCTGGTGGGGGTGGGGATGTGGGATCACTGGCAGGATCAGGGCCCCAAGGCAACAGGGCCAGGCCTCTGCTGGGATATTCCAAAAAGCCTCACAGGAGAGCAGGTCCCAGGGGGGGCTCACACAGGGTCTCTCCTGCCTGGCCACAGGTGAAAGGTGCTGAAGATTGGCAGCTTTTCTCTTGCAGCACTTCTGGTCCTGGGCACACAAATGCCAGTGTCCCTCTCCTTGCCCTTGAGCCAAGGCATCACTCACTCCATTCATCCTCAAGTAAATCACCAACGATGCCCTGGGGGCAGGCACAGGGCAACTCCCCCCAAACCATCCTGCAAACACAGGTCCTCCTGGTGCCCGGGCACTTGCCAGGTCACTTGGGTACAGCAGGTTCATGCCAAGGTTATTCCAGGTCAGGCTGGACTGGCAACCTGAGCAACCTGCTCTTGTTGCAGATATCTCTGCTCGCTGCAGGGGGCTTGGGCTGGAGAAGCTTTGAAGGTCCCTTCCCATCCAAACCATTTCATGATTCTGTGCCACTCTGGCTGCCTGGCAGCGCAGGGATTAGTTGGAGGGACAAGGATCCTGGTGGAGTCTTGGCACTGGGATGTCAGGGCTGAAGAGGTGGGACAGAGCTGGGTAGGATGCGAGGGACCCCTGGGCTGCAGAGACCATGGTGGCCATGGGGTGAAGCAGAACCTGGCAGGTGGGTCTGGGGACTGCAGGTGCCCAGTGTCACCCACCCAGTGCTCAGGACCTATGCCCAGTCCTCATTGCTCTCTGCTCAGTGCCTAGTGCCTGGTGTTTGCTGCTTTCCCACCATCCACATCCCACTGCACCTGCCTGCTGCCCAGTATCAGTGTGTGATGCCAGTGGGTCAGTGCCCAGTGGATGGTACTGGTGCCTGTACTGGTGTCAGTGGCTGGTCCTGATAGTCATGATACCACCACCAGCTGTGTGGTGCCTGATGCATACTGTGTGGTGCTGGTGCCAGCACACAATACCGCTGCCCATGCTGGTATCCAGTGCTTGGTGCCAGAGGCAGTGCCCAGTAGCTGGTACTGGTGGTTAGTGCTAGTGGCTGGCACACAATGCTCAGTACTGGAGGTCTTGCCTTGTGCCCAGTGCCTTTATCCAGTGCTCAGTTCCCATTGCCCACTGCCTCTTGTCCCATGCCCTGTACCAATGTCTAGTGCCCTTGTGCCCAGTGTTCCTGCCCGGTGTCAAGCACCATTGTGCCCAGTGTCGCCATCCAGTGCCCAGTACATCTTGCCCAGTGCCTGATACTGATGCTTCACTCCCTGTGCCCCCTGTCTGGTGCCAGTGTCCAGTGCAGGCATGGACTGGACCAGTCAGTGAGTTGGGTCTGAGTGGTGGGTGCCTGGTGGTGGACAGGCAGTGTGTGCCAAGGAGGTGGGTACTGGTCAACGAGTGCTGAGGTGTTGACTCCTGGGCTGGGCAGTGGGTGCCAAGCAATGAGTGCTGAGGTGGCGAGTGCTGGGCAGTGGGTGCTGGACAGTAACTGTTGAGACCGTGGCTGCCAGGCTGGGCAATGGGTGAATATCTGGCTAGGCAGTGCGTTCCGGGCGGTGGGTGCCAGGGAAGCGGGCACTGGGGTGGCGGATGCTGAGAGGGTGGGTGCCGGCCGGCGGGTGCCGAGCGGTGGGTGCCAGGCAGCCGGGGCCGGGCGGTCGGTGCGTGGCCGGGGCGGGCCGGGGCGGGCCGTGCAGGAGGAAGCGCAGGCGACGGAGCAGCCCCGCAGCGCCCGGAGCCTGCCGTCGGTGAGTGCTGGGAGCGACCCTCTGCCCACACCCCGCTTGCACCCCTGCCCCAGTCCCTGTCTCTGCCCCTGTCCCCCTCTTCCTGCCTGACCACTGCCCCTGCCTGCCCCCCGCCTCCGCTGCCCACCTGTCCCCTTCCCCCTCTCCCCGCGGCGTGCCCTGTTCCCTGCCCCTCTCCCTGCTGTCCCCGCTCTGTCCCCTCCTTCCCTCGCCTCTGCCTCTCCTTCCCCCCGCACCTCCTTTCTCTCGCCTCCTCTCCGCGGTGCCTGCCCCCACCTCTGAGTTCTGTATCCCCCCCAGAAGCTCCTACCCCACCCTCCTGCCTCACTTGCACCCTGTCTGCCCCCCAGCTCCTGCTCCTGCCCCCCAGCAGCTTGCCCACCCCCATCTCCCCCTGCCCAGCTGTTACTCTTCCTTTCCGGCTCTGCCATCAGGGCTTCGTGGCCAGCGTGAGGGCTGCGTGTCAGGGTTCCCTGGGGCTGGCAGGGGTGGGGGAGCACAGCTCTGCCCCCTGCTCCCAAACCATTGGGTTCTGCTGGGGGTCCCTTCCCCATGCCGTGGCTTCCCTGCGTCCCAGGCTAACGGGGTCCGTCCCGCAGGAGGTGGACAGTGCCAGCTGGGCTACGCCTGCTGGGGAAGAGCAGGGAGATGGATCGCGGTGTGAGCCTGGAGAACCCCTACGCCAGCGTCAACATCCCGCGGGACCAGTTCCAGCAGAGCTTCCTCACTCACTTCCTGAAGGACGAGCCCACCGTCATTGCCAACCCCGCAGCCGTGCCCACCTACAGCACGGAGGAGCGGGCAGACCCAGCTGGCAGCTGGAACAGCCCAGCCGTTTCCACCGACCAGTCCTGGTCTCGTCCCTACAACCCCTATGCCAGCATGAAGATGCCCAACGGGGAGTCGCCCAGCAACTTCTACACTGTCACCCTGGAGAAGCCGCCCAAGGGGCAGGAGCAGGAGGCTGCCAGGGGCTGCGGCTGCTGCAGATGCTGGCCCTGCTGCAGGAAGTGCTGCTGTGTCATCTCCTGAGGGTCCTTGCTGCATCACTGGGATGTGCTGACCATGGGATATGCCCAGGTGGCCCCGTGGGGAGATGGCTGCCCAGCCTGGGCACCCTGGGGAGTTTCCTTGGTGCCTGGCACAGTTGGCAGCTGGAAGGTGTCACTGGCTGGACTCTCTGCTTTTTACCCATGAGCTCTGCAGCTGGATGTGTTGGTGATGGGCACCTGCCAGGTCCTGAGAGCCTAGCATGGAGTGTGTGGGTCAAGGACAGATGCCCCTTGCCCTGCTAAGGCCTGTGAGCGTTGAGGATGATGTGTGCCAATGCAGATGCCACCAAGAAGTGCCTACACTGGGATGGGGCAGAACTTCAAGCCTGTGATCCTATACAGCAACCTTGCCAGTCTGCCTGTGCTGGGAAGCGTCCAGCCCTGGCACTTCCTGCCTGCCAGAGGACAGGTTTGGATGATGGCAGCCCTGTGTGTGGCAGAGGAGGGCATCGTTGTCTCCTTTACTGTCTTAGAGTGGTGGTGAGGAGCCAGGGGCATGCCCCAGCTTGGATGTGGGCTCACCTCCCCAGAGCAGAGCAGCACTCCCACCCACAGCACTATGGGGTGCTGCAGTGCCCTGCGGTGGGCACCTCTTCTCCTTGCCACACTGCTCATGGGACAGAGGGAAGCAGACAGGAAGGACAGACAGACAAAGCGTGGCAGAGTGCTGGGCAGCGCTCCGGGGCAGCACCTGGTGGCACAGCATGGGTGTGGGTGTTACTGTACCAGTGGCAGGATCCCCCCAGCCCCATTCAGTTCCTCCTGCTGGACTTGAGTGGTGCTGGGCACAACTCCTTGCCCCAGACCCATCCCAGCTCAGAGCTCCACACTGGGGCCAGGTGCAGTGCGCAGGGCTGGCTCAGCTCCAGCAGTGGGGCAGCACTGGGACACCCCCTTTGGGACACAGATGCCCATGGTTCACCTTCTGCCTCCCCCTGGGCATTGAGCAGGGTGAGCAAGGAGCCTGCCAGCCTCTTCGCAGGGTGCTGTGGGGGGTTTGGGGCTGGCGCCACTGGGCTGGAACAAGCCTGTCCTTGTGCTGGTGTCCTGTGGGCTGCCAGGCGGCAGCTGCGTAAGCGCCAGGCTGCTGCAGGAACTGTCTGGGCTGCCAGGGCAGGGGCCTGGCAGGAGCCTGTGTGTGAGCAGATGACTTCAGGGCTGCTGCAAATAAAATCACAGCCAAATCCTCCCCTGCCAAAGGCCTCCTCTTGCCTCCACCTGGGACTTTCTGGGATTCCCACGTTGCTTCTTGCTTAGCAGGTGGTGCTGGGGCAGTGCAGGGGGCACAGAGCCCACTCCTCTCCCAGCAATGCCAGGCTTGCCCGTGGCAGTGCCGACCTGTGCCAGCAGCAGCGGCAGCATACTGAGCTCGTCAGCTGGCTGCTGCCTGCTACTCTGCTGCCAGCCTGGGCCCAGTGTTCCCCTCACCCAGGCGTTTCCAGGACAGCCTGCTCCTGCCTGGGGATGCTGGCAAGAGCTTGACTTGACCCTGCCAAGCTGGCTTGGCTTCTGGAAAGAGAGAACTTGGTCTGTGAGGGGCTAAGGAAGGGGTAGATTCCTGGCTAGGCCAGCTAGGTGAGCATTGTGGCACTGCCTTGGCTGACTGCTACCTCCTGGGAGCCCACAAGCACTGGAAGCCCACCACTGCTTGGAGTTCATCACTGCTTGGAGCCCACAAGCTCTGAGAGCCCACCAGAGCTGAGACCCCACCACCCCTGGGAGCCCACCATCATCCAGATTCCATTGCCCCTGGGAGCTCACCCTCGCTGAGAGCTCACCATCCCTGGCACCCCACCACCTCAAAATTCCACCACTCCTGGGAACTTCTGGGCAGGGGTAGGTGGCAGTGGCTTGGCAGAGGTGCAAGGCAGAGCCTTGCCAGTTTACCTTCTCCTGCCCCAAACCCTCTGCTTGGCCCAGGTCCCATGCCAGTGGGTGGCCAGGGATGTGAAGCTTGCAGAAGATTGGCAAGGCCACAGCCCTGCACAAGGAAGGCTCTTGTTCGCCCTGCCGGGACTGCGGGCAGTGCTGGCACAGGGACAGGCAGATCCACCCCTTGTTTGCTTTCGTGGCCCTGCCGCCAGCCCTGCCCTGCCCCAGAGCCCACCCGCCGCGTGGCTGGGCAGCGACCTGGCGTCACCACCCCCGGGGACCTGACATGCTCCGTGGGGGGCAAGCATAGCTGGGGGAGGGAAAATCGTCCCTGAAGCATGTGTGGCACCTTTGGCATAGCTCCGGGATTAGCTGGGCTGGCAACAGCAGGGCAGTGCAGGGGCAGGACAGGCTGCAGTGCCATGTGTCAGCACTGCCCTTCGCTCTCCTCACCTTGAGGCAACGGCAAAGAGGGTGGGAAAGGCAGGGCAGGGTCCTGCCTGCCAGGGACATGAGCAGGGTCCTGCCTGCCCGGGACACGGGCACAGCACTGCCTGCCAGGGACGCGGGCAATGATTAAGCTGGAGGCAGCGGCAGAGCCGGGAAGGGGTGAGCAGGGCAGCACGTCGGGCAATGCCCCAGAGCTCAGGGTGCCACGGGCGGCTGTGTGCACCCAGAGCTCAGGGTGCCACGGGCGGCTGTGCACAAGGGTCCTGTGAGTGCTCCCTGGGTGTGTTCCAGCTCTGGGAGGTGCTCGGGGGTGTGGAGGGTTGTGCTGGGTGGCTGCCACCTGCCGTGTCTGGAGGGTGGGTGGCAGTGCAGGGCTCTGGCTCATCTTGATCAGACCTTTGCACTCCCCTGAGGGTGCCGCTCCCTGTCCTGCTGTGCCAAAGGTCCCTGCAGCTCTCGGGGACAAGTGCCCGGGAGCAGGAACAGACACTTCCCACCCGCACACGTCACTGCAGACACCCTCCCCGTGCCAGGAGCGCGGTGTTTTGGCATCACTCGCCGAGCCCGGGCCGAATTCAGACTGGTTTCAGGCAGCCTCTCGGTGACACCCTGCACCTGGCCTCTCGGTGTCACACCAGGGCACCAAGGGCTCTCCCCGCCCCAAGCCCTGCCTGCGGGGTGCAGGGCAGGTGTGTCAGGATGCAGAGCTTCACAGCAAGTGCTGGCATGTAACAGGCAGAAGTGGCTGAGGGCAGCTGGGCACAACCCCTCCATGGGTTACAGCTCTGCTGGCATCTGGGAGAGGGGCAAGGGCTGATGGGCAGGGGCTGGGCTGAAGCTGAGGTGGGGTAGGAGGGCAAGCAGGGGTGTGTGTGTTGTGCCCTTCTACAAGGAGAGGCAGCTGAGGGCCAAGGGTACCCGAGTGGTGCCCAGAACCAAGCCCATCCCTCTCACCCATGTAGTCCTTCAGGGCAGAGCTTCTGATGACTCAAGAGGGCTGATGCCTGACTGCTTGGTAACTTGCTTAGTGGCAGGTCAGCCCAGTGACTTCTTGCCAGCCACTGAAAGGTGACTTCTTGCCAGCCTTGGAACATGCCAGGGACATCCTCAGGCATCCAGCTGCCTGCACAATCCTGGGCACAGGGCCTTAGAGGGGACATGCTGTGCCCATCCAGGTGCCAGCTCTGTTCCAGCTGTCAGCATCTAGGGAGCTGCCACCCATCCTGCAGGTATGAAGGGTGGTACCCTGAGCTGCCAGGGCACAGCAGGAATCTCATGCAGCTGGTTCCTGATCCACCCAGGGTGATGGGTGCCACCTCAATTGCCCTAGGTGTAACCTTGGTCAGTGGGTTTGACCAAAACCAAGGCCTCCAGCACACCCCTGTCCCAAGCTGGATGCCCTGTCAGCCCTTGCCTGCTGCCAGCCTGTCAAGGAGAGGGCAAATCCCCGCCATGGGGGGTGCCATGCCCGTGCTTGCAGACCCATGGGTACATGCACCCCTTGTGCACTGCCTGGGGAAACTTGTGACAGAGGTGTCAGGACACAGCCGCTGTGCCCCCTGCAGGTGCCATGTTGCCAGCTCTGCCGCCTTGCTCTAGAGCCCCGACAGAGCCCAATGACCCTGTGAGACTTTCAACCTCTAACCTCGCAGCTGCTGCTGGAAACACGGCCCGAGGGCTGGGGGAGAGTTGGGTGCGCGGCAGGCAGCTGGCAGAGCCCTGCCCGCTCCCTCCTGAGCAGCAGCTGCTGCCCTCTCCTGCTCCCACGCAGAAATGCTGCTGCGTGTCCTGCCTCCAGGATCTGCTTTTCTCCACTAGGATCTTGGCTCCAGGATGTCTCGGTTTTAAGTCTTCCCTTGCTCAGAGCACCTTTTGTCGCCGTCCCGGTCCTGTCACCTCTCCTGGGTTGTGTCAGCAACCTTCCTGGTGTCACTGAGGGGTGCTGGGCTCTCTCCAGCTTGGTGAGGAGCATCTGAGGGAGGAAGGGCTGGAGAGCAGCCCCATGGAGAAGGACTTGAGGGTGCTGGGCAGTGAGAAGCTGGACAGGAGCCAGCACCCAGCACTGCCAGCCCAGCCCCAGCCTGGCCTGGGCTGGTCCCCAGCACTGTGGGCAGCAGGAGCAGGGAGGAGATTCTGCCCCTCTGCTGTGCTCTGCTCAGATCTCCTCCTCCTGTGTGTGAAACAGCACAGACAGGGACCTGCTGGAGCAGGGCCAGAGGAGGGCACAGCAATGGTGGCAGGGTTGGAAGGGCTCTGCTGTGAGCCAGGCTGGCAGAGTTGGGGGTGTTCAGCCTGGAGAGGAGAAGGCTTCAGGGAGACCTTCTGGTGGCCTTGCAGTGCTTCGAGGGGTCGATAAGAAAGCTGGGGACAGAGTTTTGAGCAGTGCCTGATGTGACAGGCCAGGGGGTGAGGGTTTGAAACTAAAAGAGGGAGGTTGGGAGTGGAGAGAAGGGAGAAATGTTTGACCCTGAGGGTGGTGAGAGCCTGGCCCTGGCCCAGCTTGCCCCATGCCTGGAACCATCCCAGGTGAGGTTGTTGGTGGCTCTGAGCAGCCTGCTCTGGTTGCAGATGTCCCTGCTGACTGCGGGGGGATTTGTCTCTTAAAGATCCCTTGCAACCCAAATCAGTCTCTGATTCATTGGCTCTGGCAGCCCTGGCAGCCCTCAGCATTAAAGGCTGCAGTCCCAGCTGGCAGGGGAGGGTCATGGATGTATCTGTGTCCATCTCCAGGACAAGGAGCACAACCCCATGCATGGACACTGCCAGCTTGGACCAGCTTGGCCCCTCCATGTCCCTGTGCCAGTCCCTTCACTGCCATGAGCCTGGACCCTTGCTGTATCCTCTTGCTCTGGTTGCAGCCAACCCTGCACCCAAACCACCTGGGCTGGACTGTGATAGGGAGTCTTCAGTGGCCAGCATCTGCCCAGATGTTTTTAGCCATGGGAGATGACCAAGGCTGGGGAAGGTTCCACTGCTGCTGCCCAGGTGCAGCCAGTGTCCAAGGCCTCTGCCCAGAGCTCCTTGGCCTCAGCAGGATGGTTTCTGCTGTTGCTGCTGAAGCAGAGGCAGTGGTTAATGAGCACTCCTGGGGCTTACATTTCAGAGGTCTTTGTTACTCGGTGCTTGTAATGCAATCCCCCAGCTTGGCTGCCCGGCAGCAGATCCAATAGCCTGCCTGTCCCTGAAAGCTGAGCCTCTGCACCGCCGCCGGCAGCCACTGGCACCTCGCTGGGAAGCTGCTGGTGACTGAGCCCCCGATGCTCCTCACGGGACACTGCAGCCCCCCAGGACGGCGCAGCCCTTTTGCCACCTCCCCTGAGGCCCTAGGGGACTGTCTCAGGACAGGTAGGTATGGGGGACAGGGGAGGAGGGCAGCAGGGGGGTGCCTGTGTGTATCAAAGTGCTTGAGGTCACCTGCAGAGATGTGGCAGGGTCTTGGTGGCCTCCAGGAGAGGTTTGCAAATACACCAGTGTGTAACAGACCCTCCTTAAGGTGAGCCTGGACTCCCCAACTCCTCCCTGCCATCCTGCATGCCTGTTCCCTGCTGCTGACAGCCATGCCACGATGGCCTGGCATAGCCTGGGGCTGGTGAAGAGCGGGGGCTGTAGCACTGCCTGGTACTCTGGATGCTGCTCCCCTGCCCACTCAGCTGACACCCTCTTGCCCACCCCTTATTCCTACCAACCCAGAGCCCGGGCTGTCTGCTGAGATCCAAACAGCCTTGATCACCCATGGGGGATAGAAGACATTTGCCAGAGCTCCTGGCAGAGATGCAGGGTGGCACCAGAGAAAAGACATCCCCCTCGGATGCAGGCGGAGCCATCCGTAGTGGCAGGGTACTGCTTTTCTAGACAGGGATGCTGGGCATAAAGCCCGATGCCCCTGGGAGCCTACCACACGGCTTTGGTGCCCACACACCCCACGCATCAGATGGTGGCATCCCACCCCCAGGCCGTGGTTCTGACGGCTCCTCTCGCCCTCCCCTCCGCAGCATGTCCCAGACAGAGGACGCGGGGCCGTGTGCCAGGGCACAGCGGCACAGCCCGAGCCGAGGCAGCCAGCGCCTGGAGTGCATCATCTGCTACTGCTCGTACGACCTGAGCGGGCGCCTGCCGCGAAGGCTCTACTGCGGCCACACCTTCTGCCAAGCCTGCCTGAAGCGCCTGGACGCGGTGGCCAACGAGCAGCGCTGGGTGCCCTGCCCGCAGTGCCGCCAGAACACCCCCACGCCCCGCGGCGGGGTGGCCATGCTGGACCTCGACCTGCCCTCCTTCCTGGCCGTCAAGGCTGACAGGGAACAGCCGCGGCTGGCCGCCGGGTCCCAGCCCGATCCGGCCGCCAAGAGCTGCTGCAAGGAGAAGGTGGTCACGCAGCAGCCGGTGGGGCTGTGCCAAGATGCGGTGCCCCCGGCGTCGCTGCCCCGCCGCGGCTGCTGCCGGCCGTGCCCCTGCTGCGGGGTGACAGCTGCCTTCGAGAGCTGAGCACGAGGAGGGAGCTGCCGGGGCTGTGCTGGCAGCTGGGGTGCAGCCCGGGACCAGTCCTGGGGAGTCTATGCCATGCCCCAGACCTGCTTGTGGACAGTGGGGCTGTGCTGGTAGCCTGGGAAGGGTTTCAGCTTGCTCACCCTCCCGGGATTTGGGGTTAAGTGTGTGTGGGGGTGAGGATGTCCCCCTCATGCTACCCACCTGCCCCTCTGACACCTCAGAAACCTGCTCTGGCCATCACAGCTGCTCCCCAGCCCAGGGTCCAGGTCCTCCATGCATGTGGCTCTGCAGCAGGAACATCCTCACTGAGCATCCCCTAGGGCATGGGACACAGCAGCCTGGCACTGGACCGTGGCACAGGAGCGCTCCAGGGTGCATGTCCAGAATGCAGATGGCTCCACACCTGCTGAACAGTGCTGTGGTCCTGCTGGGCTGTGTGCCCAGGCAGCATTTCTCAGGCCAGCCTGGGGTGAGCCCTGCCTGTGGTGGGGGTGGGACCCGGTGAAGTAACCTACCCTGCTTGCTGCTTCCTTTGAGTGTTTGCTCTGATGGCCATGTGCAGGAGAAATGTGGGCATGGCAGTAGCTGGACAGTTGAGATCAAGAGTTGTCAGGGGGCCACAACACATTGCTCCAGCATTTTGGATTTATCTGTCCACTGTGTGGAGAACAGAAGGCTCAAGGGAGAACCTCTAAATGCTTTCCAGTACTCAAAGGGGCTGCAGAAGAGCTGGGGAGGGATTTGGGACAAGGGCTGGGAGTGCCAGGATGAGGGACAATGGCTTTGAGCTGGGAGAGGGGAGAGTGAGAGTGGAGATGAGGAAGAGATTGCTGAGAGTGAGGAGGCGGAGAGACTGGCACAGGTTGCCCAGGGAGGCTGTGGATGCCCTTCCCTGGGGGTGTTAAAGACCAGGCTGGATGAGGCCTTGAACAAGCTGTGCTGGTGGGAGGTGTCCCTGCCCATGGCAGGGGTTGGAGCTGGATGATCTTGAAGGTCCCTTCCAACCAAATCATTCTGGGATTCTGTGATCTGTGGGAGGGGAACCTCCCATAAGCTGCAGCACAGGAGGTTCCAGCTCAACACAAGGGGAACTTCTTGCCTGGAAGGGTCCCAGGGCACTGGCACAGGCTGCCCAGAGAGGCTGTGGAGTCTCCTTCTCTGGAGCCTTTCCAGGCCTTTCTGGATGTGTTCCTGTGTGCCCTGAACTAGATTGTCAGGTCCTGCTCTTGCAGAGAGGGTTGGACTGGATGAGCTCTTTGGGTCCCTTCCAACCCCTGACATCCTGTGAGCCTGTGAGCCAAGCCCATGGAAGTTCTTGCTTGCTCCTATGCTCTGTGGCTCATGCCATGTTTGGTTCTCCTGCCTGACCTTCTCCTCACCTCCCTGCCACCCCC
>WBNM01009609.1:0-25705 GCA_013399055.1 Ramphastos sulfuratus | reverse complement strand
CACTGGAACGGGCTCCCCAGAGAAGTCGTGTAGTCTCCTCCAGAGACTTTCAAGGCCCATCTGGATGTGTTCCTGTGCACCCTGCGCAAGAGTATATCGTCCTGCTCTGGCAGGGGTTTGGACTCGAAGATTTTCAGAGGTCCGTTCCAACCCCTAACATCCTATGATCCTGTGACAGGTGACCCGATCTAGCCAAAGGGATATTCTATCCCACAGAATGTCATGCTCAGTATACAAATAAGATGCAGCTGGCTGAGAATGGATCGCTGCTTGGGCACTGGTTGGTGGGTGGTGAGCAATTGCATTGTGCATCACTTGACTTTTCTGGGCTATTTCTCTTTGTTCTAAAAAATATTCTTTTTCATTACTATGATTACGATTATTATTGTTGTTATATTTTGGTTTATGCTGGTTGTTAAGTTGTTCTTACCTGAATGTACAAGTTTTACTTTTTTTCCCAATTCTCTTCACCATCCCACCGGAAATGGAGAGCAGTCATTGTGCAGCTGTGTGGTGCTTAGTTGCTGGCCAGGGTAAAACCATGACACTGGTGTAAACCTAGTGTAGCTCCATGAGTTTCCATGACATCAGGTTTTGGTTTGCACTAAAGAGGACTGCACTTTACCAACATAACTAAGGGGATTTTTGTCAGAGAGACATGGCAAATCTCACGGGGGCAATTTTGGAAGTTACCGATCTTCGAGCTGTCTTTTGTGTCCTCATGGGTTTTTGATCCTGTACAAAACAAAGGACTAGCATGTGACTATATCCTAACTGTTCCAAGGCACAGCCCAAGTTTTCAACAAAGTCACCCTGAAGGTGAACTGCTCAATGTAACTGTTCATTGGAACAAGGTAACAGAAGAAGGACAGGGCACATAGATGCGCATGGTAGTATCTTCAGCCACTTCAGCAAAACTCTTCAGGGGACCTTTGCCAAGGTCTTCACTGATATTAGATCTGTGCAGAAAGGTGTGGAAGGTACAATACTTCCCAGAGTTAGCTTTCCTAAGGAGAGAGGAGAGGACATAGACATGCAACAGATCTTGAAATGAATCTGAGTAGCAAAACACAGCTACAGCATAAGATTCAAAGTTCACAGAGCTAGTAAGAGTTCTAATGCACTGTTTCAGTTTAGATTTATATGCTACACACACAAATAAACAACAAAAGATATCTTCAAAAATCAACCACTTAAAGATTGAAATGCCAGAATGAAAGCTGCCTATGCAAAGTTATTGCCTCCTCTGCTACATTGGCTTCAGCTTACATGGCTGCCCAGTTTTTTTGCTATGGACCTTCCCCCATATTCAGAGCAAAGCATAAGCAGGCCTCATTTAATGAGAAGTTATGCAAAACTGTTTTATCTTTCTTATTCAAAGTGTGTGTGGCAGCAACACAAACTAATATTTATTGCACGTTCTTTACATTTTCACAGATATTTTTAACAGCACTGACTGTTAGGATGTCCAGGTTCATTTTTGTATCTCATCTGTGAATTGAGGCCAGGGGCATGAGTCTGATCCAGCCATTTTTACCCTAAGTGGTGAGTAACTTTCATGATTACTGTTGCTGCTCTTCAGAAAACGAAAGGAAAATTCAGTCCTGATTTACAGGCAGCTTATTTGGGCTGCTTCTAAATACCCACCAGAAAGGTGGGTGGGAACATAATAGTTATCATTTGGGCTGAGTTAGGTTCTCACCAGAAAAGTGCAGAATGAACTTGATATCAAGTTCAAATAGGAGGAATCTGGAATGTCAACAAGAGAGGGATGTGTCATCAAGTTCAATTTTTGCTGTGCAAATGCAGTTTTTCCATTACCTTGTGTACAATTTCTAGTTGTGGTAGTTTGGAGTTAGCACTCTAATAATTCTAAATTATAAAGAAGGAATGGAGAAATAGGAACTTTCTGGAGATTTTTGATTTGTTATAGAAGAAAAATAATAGATAAGTCTATATAATTTAATTCATTTGATGGACTAGTATATAATTTGTTGCACAAACTGTTCTTTGCTCTGCTGCTTCCTGCCTCCTCCTCTTTCTTTTCCCCCATGCTGGCTTATCTTGCATGGCTACACCAACCTTGGCTGAGTAGATAACAGTGGGACCCGGTTTTCTTTCTGGAGGGAGAACAAGGTGGCTGTTAGCCCCTTCTGGATTTGTCCAGGGGGAGATCTCTCTGTTATTTCTAAATTGTAAACAATGTAAACAACATATAATACAATGTACATATGTTTTGTACATATGCATTGTATTATATGCTTTTAGATTTCAACTTGCTGTAAACATATAGCTTTATCTTACTTCCAAATCTTCTGAGGTAGTCTGGTGATTTTATTTTAGGGGGTAATTTTAACCGCACCACACTAGTCAAATAAAATCTTCATGTGCAGCCTTGTTCAATCATAATGCTCACCAGTTCTGGCTGGCAGAGACCTAAGTATTTAGAGGCAGCAGAGGAAAGAGGATGAAATCGTTTTATTATCCTGATTAACAACTTCCTCTGTACTACAGTACAGGGCATTTGATAACCCTGCCGTTTGTGGAAATAGAGTTAAAGCATTCTTGCTTAGATATAATAGCTACTACTGGAATTAATGAAAACTACAGCCAGCCTATAAAAGATTGTAAGAGCAAAAGGGAAAGGCATGTCTGATACTTCCATTTATAGCAAAGCTCTTCTAGTGGCATATAACGCTAGAAAACTCAGCTTTCAAATTGAAATTTCCTAACACTCTTTACTCTTCATGACTCAATTATTGATGACATCACAAAGTGCTTGCTTTGTTTATTTAAGACAGCAAGAAGCTAAAATTGAAGGGAAAATACCTATTAGGGCTGGCTGGTTGTTTTGTTTGTTTGACTTTTTTTTTTTCTATTAAATGAGAAATATTGAAATGAGAAAAAGGAATTAAAATAGTACATGACAAGATTTTTTTTTCCTTTCTCACTAAAGAAGGATATAAATAAATTGCATGCCGTCTACAGCTACATGAGAAGATTTTCATATTATTATGAAGATGAGAAGATATTCATATTCTTGGCTGCTGGAGAGCAGCCAAACAGAAAGGGATCTGGGGGTGCTGATTGACACCCACCTAAACATGAGCCAGCAGTGTGCCCAGGTGGCCAAGAAGGCCAATGGCATCCTGGCCTGCATCAGGAATAGTGTGGCCAGCAGGAGCAGGGAGGTCATTCTCCCCCTGTACTCTGCACTGGTTAGGCCACACCTTGAGTACTGTGTCCAGTTCTGGGCCCCTCAATTTAAGAAGGACATTGAGGTGCTTGAGCGTGTCCAGAGAAGGGCAACGAGGCTGGTGAGAGGCCTCGAGCACAAGCCCTATGAGGAGAGGCTGAGGGAGCTGGGATTGTTTAGCCTGGTGAAGAGGAGGCTCAGGGGAGACCTTCTTGCTGTCTACAACTACCTGAAGGGTGGCTGTGGCCAGGAGGAGGTTGCTTTCTTCTCTCAGGCAACCAGCACCAGAACAAGAGGACACAGTCTCAAGCTGTGCCAGGGGAAGTTTAGGCTGGAGGTGAGGAGAAAGTTCTTCACTGAGAGAGTCATTCCCCACTGGAATGGGCTGCCCAGGGAGGTGGTGGAGTCACCGTCCCTGGAGGTGTTCAAGGCACGTTTGGACGTGGCACTTGGTGCCATGGTCTAGTCTCGAGGTCTGTGGTAATGGGTTGGACTTGATGATCTTTGAGGTCTCTTCCAACCTTGCTTATACTGTGATACTGTGACTATGGAAGTCTCAGGGTCCAGAAACATTAAACCAAACTTTGGAGAAATGTTTTTTGACAAGCCATTGCTGTCTGCAAGAGAGGGTGCACTGAGGCCATGTATCCGGTGGTGCTGGCATTTGCTGCTAGGTTTTCCACTAGGCAGTTTGCTAAAATGTTGTATGCGGTTTTTAATAATTTTATGACCAGTGAAATGTCTTGGGTTTGTTTTCTTTCTGAAACAAACAAACAAAACCAAAAGCAAACAAACAAAACCCTACAATATCTCCCCACCTCCCCAAAAACTTGTAAAAAAGTTTAGGGGTATTTTGTATTCCTTCCTACAGAAATAAATGAAAACTCAATCCATGCTATATAGTACTATATGTTCAAAGAAGCAGGCAGGAGGAGGTAAAATCATATGTGCTATGTGGTGTATCTTATTAATATTCTACTCAATGTCTATAGAATGCAATTTATTTAGTCCCTATTAGTTGCCATATAAGACAAAAATTATTCTGGGGAAAATGTTCAAAAGTGCATAAATGGCAGAGAAGATAAAGTCCTATTTTATGTTAGCCGCTGGGATAAAAAATGAAAAGGCTCTTTTAAAATGTGTCTCATTTAAATTTTTTTAAAAGTTATCATCCTGCAATAATTTTTGTTCTCCCAATCACCATACTATGATGAGTCAAATAAAAAAAGAAGCAAAAATGTACTTTGAAAACTGTCCCATGAGACATTAAACTGTCAGAAAATATGAGGATGTGATTATGTGACATTATTTCGAATGCTGGCACTTACTAACAAAGAGCCATTATAATCCTCTGTGGAAAACTCTTCTGTTCTCTCCTTGCCAATAGACTGGGCACAGTCTGAAATCTGGTAGACTGAAGACCAAGATCACTGAAAGTGATGTCTTTCCTCCTCTCGTCTCTCCCCTGAGAGTTACATGCTTTGAAGCTCCATGAAGAATGGTTCCATAATCCATGTATCACTGGACTACTGCCAACACAGAAAAAGGTTTGACTGTAATCAGCAGTGACTTGAATGCCTTCCCTGGTGAGTTGTTGGACTTTTGCTGCTCGTGTCCTAGTGATCTTTAAACAGTAAATGAAACAGGCTGTCTTGCTACTGGTGCAATCCCACCAATTGGAGATACTTAACTGAGATACGCAAGCTAGGAACATGATTGCTCTAAACTTTATTTGTAGCCAAGAGAGAGACAGGCAAACACAAGTTGAAAATTAATCAGATCATTTCTGCAATTTTAATCACTGATGTGTTTTGATTAATGCCAACCTCATTCTCCCCATGAGAACAACATTCACTCCAACACTCAATAACAACACAGGACAAGGGCTAGCTTTTGGATTGAATCCAACACACTTCTTCATGCTTACTGTACAGCCTCCAAAGAGAGAGAAGAGGAGGAGTTAATCCATTTCTCACAGCCACCTATCCAAATTTATGCAATGCATTTCTCCTTAAGTTAATGGGGAACTTCTGATCTCAGTTTGGAGTAGAAATGAAGATTGGACTGGGGGAATACTTAATGCTTTGTATAGCTATCACTTATGGATAAAAAGAGGTTGTTTAGTCTCTTTAGCTTCATGTCTCTGACTTGAATCCAGTATCTGGGTGAGAATTTAATGTAGCTGTGCTGGTTTAAGGCTAATTGGAATATTTTAATAGAGAAAATTATATTACAGGCTGTGAAAGGAAAACAATGGTGATGTCTACTTCACTCATAGGCTTGCTGTGATGTTTAGGAACAAGTACATAAACATTAGATAAGCCACTTGGGCTTGTCGCAGTCGCGGTCGGGCTGGTCACGGGCTCTGGGACAGTGTCTGGGGCTATCCTGCAACTTCTGGCTTCTTCTCTCCGACAAATTAATTCACTAACCACTTTTTCTTCTAACTCCTCCTCTGGCCGATCCTCAAAACCTTGGGGTAAGGTATAGGGGTGGGGAGAAGGTGGAAGGGTGGTTGGGAGCCCCTCCTGGGGTCTCTGATTTCTGGGAGGGGTGTTGTGTTTCTGTATTACCTTTACTTTGTATATTTCTGTAAATATTCCTGTATATAGTGTATATATCTGCTTGTATATTGTGCTGAGCTGTAAATATAGCTTCATCTAAAACTTCCAGCCGGCTGAGTTCTAGTCTGGGTCATTTTACAAAGTGTGGGGGGGCGGGGAACTCCCAAACCCATCACAGTAGCTAACTGGATTTTAGCTTAGCTTCCTTGCTCTCTGAACCTGTCTGGGCAGCTGTCTGTCAGCCCACCCACAGAAGCTTTTCCGTGTAGCCAATTTCAACCAAACTTTGCCAAGGCAAAAAGATATTAAAGATACTAAACATATAAAAATAGGCAGTGAGCCCAGTCCAGAAAACTTGTTAATACACAGAAAACAGCTTCGTTGTAATCCAACTCTTGTCAGGCGTCAGAACACTTAAGGATGCCAAGGCAGGAGGTAATTCATGCTGCCATGACCACATGTGTAGCAGTATCCAGTGCCAGCTATTTTAAAGCAAGCGCTTTGTACTGGATATGGTTGGTTCACTTAATTTTTCCTTAGCAGCCTGTATGGTGCTGTGCTTTGGATTTGTGACTAAAACAGGGTGGATAACACACCAGTGTTTTATCTGTTAGTGAACAGTGCTTGCACAGCTTCAAAGTTTTCTCTTTTTCCCACTATGCCCCCACAGTGAGTAGGTTGGGGCTGGGAAAAAAAGTCTTGGAGGAAACACAGCTGGGGCAGCTGACTGAACTGACTGAGGCAATATTCTATGCCATAGCACTGTGCCCAGCAATAATACCTAGGAGGCTGTCTTTCTAAAGTAGGTGTTGTTTTGAAATTGGCTGGGCATCTGTCTGCTGGTGGGAGGTGGGGAGTGATTGCTTTTTGTGTGTGTTTTTTGTTTGGTTGGTTTGTTTTTTGGTTTTCTTTCAGTTCTTAAACTTTGACCAATGAGATTTTTTTCTTGCTTTTGCTCTTGCTAGTTTCTCTCCCATCCTGCTTGTTGTGGGAGTGAGCATTTGGTGAATACTTAGTTGCTGGCTGATGTCAGCCCATTATGTTGACCTACATCTACATGAGGTCTACCAGTAGCACTTTAGATGAACCTTGAGGATAAAGAACGAAATCACATTTGCCAAATAAATAAATTACCAAATTGGAGACATTCAAACCCATCAAGTTCCCAGATTCTTTGTATGTAGCAGACATAAAGTCCTGCAAAGTAGTTTAAAAAAACAAAACAAAACAAAAACAAATAAACAAACAAACAAAAACATTTAAAAAAAGAAGTTATTGTATTTGGAAAAAACATTAATAACAAATTGGAATAACTTCATTCCAGGATCTTTAGATAAATGTTGATTCAAGCTTTTAAGCTTGACCTATTAAGCCCAACCAAAAAAAAATGGAATGGAAATATGAATGCTGTACACTCCATTCAGTCAGAAAACAGAGGGAACAGTAAACATAAACAGGGAAAAGAAAACCTTAAGCTTACCAAAAAAAAAATAATATAAAGATAAATAATTATTAAGGTGACCATTAATACCTTGGAAGGAAAACATTTATCACCATTGGCCGCTGAAATCAGGCTCCAGAAATACCTTCCCATGAAAGCAAATGAGACTTAAACTTTTTTTGCCACAACACTATGTAAATTTATGGAAAAATTTACATCATAGGCTGGACACAGCAAACTAACAAGACCTTTCTACTCTTGAGATATGAATGAAAGGGAAAGAAATTAGGTGCCATTAAGTATCAGAAAAACCTTCTGGTGATGCCAATGACCAGCAACAGAAGCTGCTGGATATGAGACAATGACTGCATTAATAAGAAAGGCATGTAAGAACATATATGAACCTCATAAAATCATCTTATCTGTTAAGGCCTACTGCTTGTAAAAATAGCACTCAGTTCCACAGTGGGGTGAAGGCAGTAAACTCCACCATTTTTCTTTGGACCAAGCAGTGCTGCATAATAATCAGCAGACATAATTTATCTGAGACTTGCTAAAGCTATGCTAAGGCTTTTTTACAATGTAATATGAATGTTTAAATAAACACAACTACTGAAATAGTATAATGTATATATCATATGCTGGAAATGTAACAGCAAAGGGATACTGGGATGCAGTCATTACAAAGGGCTTTAGATCATGGACCTTTTTGGTTTTCGAAGAAGAAAACTTATGGATTCAAAGTTTTTCAGGGTCAGGTTTTTCTGTGTTGCTTTCTATCCAGATTCAGAGAAAAGTTTCAACTGTTCTCTTTTAGTATGTTGTCTTCCCCACACACATGGGAGGGAAAGTAACACAAAGAACCCCCCCAGGCTGAGATAAAGAGAGTTTAATGAGATGACAAGATGCACAATTACCTTCACCTGTTTGCAGAAAAGCACAGCAAAATGCTGCAGCAGCGGCAGCAGCAGAAGCCAGTGACCTCCCCCACCTCCTGACTTGCAGCCAGGCCAGCAGAAAAGACCAACCCCCAAAACCAGAAACAGGAAGCATCAATAGTAACAGGAAGCCTCTCATGGTACAACCTGAACTTCAGGCCCTATGACAAGTTGCTCCAGTGCGGTGGGGTTAGGATCCTCCCTTCCCCCCCACATCCAGCCACCACTTTCATTTTGCAGCTGGCTGACAGCAGCTTGGTATTGAATATCAGCAGCAGATTCAACTCAGCCCATGACATACGTGCACTACCTTTGCTTAGATACTGGAAGAAGGTTGCTTTGTTGTATTTCTTTCTTTCTGAAGTGCATCTAATGGCTGACTGTTGACAGCCTGGCTCTTTCTTTGGGTCCTGAGTGGGAGCCGAGCACTTAGAAGTATCAAACTCCAAGTATGAGAGTAAATTGTACTCTGGCTTACCTAGATGATGATATAGTTTTTGTGCAAGCAAATGAGCTTCCCTGGTTATCACTCATCACAGTAATCTATTGGAATGGGCCTTTCCTGAAAGGGGAAGGCACTTAGGAGTTTTCTAGACTGGAAGAGGTCTTTAAAAATACTGCAATATAATGACATAAACAAATATGTAAATTTGCTGGTCTACGTTGGTTTTCCAAGCTGGCATACTGTATTCGCTAGGTCTCTCATGTGGTTGTACTGGACAGGCAGAAAATGCAGGCTTTCTATTGTGTAGACTTGACTTTATGCTTTAATTTACTCAATTCTACCCTGAAGCTTACATAGTAAAGAGGACCAAAAATGAAATGCCACTCACTGTTTTTAGCACAGCAAATGTCACACAAGAAGAGTTTGCTAGTTCAGGAGAAGATATCCTACAATGCGGGAGCTTATGGCTGGCAGGGATTTGAAGCCTATGTTTGCTTTCTATAAAATCCAACAGAATGAGGCAATAAGAATAGCCTTGATCATTGTGCTTCTGAGGTAAAGTAAGGATCTGAGTGATTGCAAATTTTGGTGTCGTGTTAGATTCAGTTATATTACCACTAAAGCTTACAGGCTTGAATCAGAAATTATTTCAGCTTCATTAGCTGACTCACTTTAATGTAAATATCACAGTCATTCATGCCTTTGAGAAGCAGATTTTAAAAAAAGGCAAACACAGCATTTGTTGTATCTGTAACCAAGCACTTGAAAAATGTCAGTGTAGCTTAGTGAGGTAGTTTGTTCTTTCTGTTTTTTTAACTCCACTAGCTGTGGAACACATGGACTTCAGTTACTCACTAAAAAAAAATTCAAACCCTGTTACCATATTGCGATCTCTTTATTCTGAAACAGAACAATGCAGGGCTTTCCAGGGTTAGCTTTTAGGCATAAAGAAACTCAGTTGGCTGAACCTATTCAGCAGCATTTAGAGTCCATTCCAAGAAAAACACTATACTGGCCTCAGCAGTAGTAGTGTCTAAATACTGTTTCATTTTATCAATTACTGCTCTTCATTTTAGCACTACCATTTGTCATTACTTGCCATACACCAATGTTTTGGCCTGGTAACCAGCAAGCTGTCGAGATTACTGTTTATGAGGCAGACAATACAATCATGTACCAAGTCTACAGCATTTCTTCAGCTGTTCTTAAAGGTTTTTCAAACAAGTCTGATATCAATGGCTGATGGATTTTAGTTTGCACTGAAACAAGGTGGGGAAAGTGGGCATGAATGTGTTTCTATAGATTAAATATTCAACTAACAAACAGATGAAAGGAAAACTGGGACATCAACTCCTCCCAGAGAACTTATGTATATACTGCTAAAAGGTCAAACTAAATGTTGTTTTCAAAATCTCTTAATTAGCTTTCTCTCAGTGAAGCCAGTGGTAAAATTCCCAGTGGCTGCAAAGGATGTCAGTTTAGGTCAATGCCCTTTAGGCCACCAAAAAATGGACCTTTTGGGTTTTTTACTATAATTTCCTGTGTCCCTGATGTCATACTTGTGTCTTCTGGACCTTAAACTTCAAAGCTGATTCCTGCACCCTTGAGCTTGTGTCATCACCCTGGTGGCATGGAGGTGGCCTCCACCTTGTGCAGCCACAGATCTCCCCAGTTGTAAGCAAAGAGATGGAGCACATTTGAGCTGTTGCCTCAATGTAGTCTGGCTGTGGTCTCTAGACTGAGCTCCCTGTCTGTAAAATACAGATAATGGCACTTTCCTGCTTACAGGGGTTATAGATATTCCGCAAGCTTTCTGACAATAAAAGCCAAAATGTAATATAACAAGTGATGTCTTGCTGCATATTTTATCTACTAGCATAGAAACATTACTCCATTATTCAGGAAAAAAATGGAAACACTGGCAAGAAAACAAATTAAAAGCAAAGAGAAAAGCACTATTAATAATAATGAAGATGTGGTAGGGGGGTAATATGGATGCGAGATAGGATTTTTTTCAAAATTAATATAATTTATCAATTTTGATATTCAGGACTCTTGCCACCCGCCCAGTAAGCTTTAATAATAATTGGTTCTTTGCATAATCATGAAAACATTACATATGATAACAGAGCATGTAGAGCATTTGAGAAATAACTAGCAATAATATAGCAAACATTAAACTTAACTGAACTGGAAAGAGGTTCTTGCGGTTGGTTATACCGCTTGCCCGTACACCGTGGGCCACTTGCCCACTAGATGTTCTCCTTACTGCTTAAGGCAGAGGCTTGGGTTCAATGAGAAAATTGCAGTTTTGCTAAAGAGGCTTTTGAGTATTTAATCACAAAAACTGTATCTCCAGATTCCTGAGACTGACTACAGTTCCCAGACAGTACTCAAACACTTGCAGGGAGTTCTGTCAATGTCTTGTCAGCCAATGAGAGGCTTCTAGTTCTTCTCAGGCTCTTAACAAGGGTGCTGGGAGAGGGGCAGATGATCTCTGACCTGATCCCGGTTCTGCATGGACTCCAGATTCGTCATGAAGGCTTGCAGGTGTAGGCAGGATGTCTTGTGGATGTGCAGGCTTTGCATGATGTCACTCTGGCTAAGCAAGTCTACTGTGTGAAGGCACTTAGGACCTATTCCTGGTAAACTCAAGGCAGTTTCCAAGTAGACAAACCCAAAGCACCAGGGCTTGTTATTATGCAAGAAGGGCTAGCTTATAGCCTAGCAGACATAATGCTGCAGAGCATGGCAGTGAAGCAGAAGTACTGCCATAAGCTAAGAGCATGTTGAGGCAAAAGCACATTGTGTTTACCTGCTCATCTCTTTTTATCAAGATAGCCCAAAACTAATCGTTCTTTGACCGCAGACCAGCCAATCAGAATGGCAGTTTGCCAAGCTTAACCATATTAGGTAAAGTCAAGGCTTACTTTTACCTTTTTTAGGGCAGAACACACACAAGTGTATAAACACATACAGGTATCCTGTAAACAAGTTTGGACAGACGTGGAGGCACCAGAGGCCTTTATATTCCTTTCCTGCAGTTACTTCTCCCATCAGCAGAAGGAGGGAGAACAGAAAACATGTCTGGGCAAGCCAGGACATGTTTAGGCCTAATTCGGCCTATTTTGGCCTTCCACAATAGAAGAAAACCAAGATGGCCTATGACCCAATCTATAAAAAACATAAAATCCCTGCAGAAACACAAACCATTACACTAAATGTGAATCTCCACATGACTAGATGAGCTTCTTGCCTACCTTACTGCTTGCTTAAAGCCATTTACAGTTTTTCTTGTCTGCTCATACTTACCCAGAATATGAGAAGGGATTACTCAGTGCATGTACTCTAGTAGTTCCTACGCAATCAAGTTGAAAACTGCTAAAGCATTAACTATCTCAAGAGGAGCCACAGCTGGAAATCAGCAGGTGATACATGAGGGAAACTACGTGGGCAAAAAAATGCAAACACAAACCAAATAGAAATCAGTAGACAAATATGTTTCAGAATAAAAAGGGAGAGGTGTTTTTCTAACTCTACAAATTAGAAATATTTCCTTGCAAACTGCAATCAAGTCGGATAAAATGTGAAGTAGTACGTTTGCCCTGTTTTTCTGAATCACTGTCAGTGCTGTGTAGTCAGATATATCTATGTGAAGTTGCTGAAGCCCACCAGGAACAATTAGACATGGAATTTCCTTCTTCTGACAGCTTTGGTCTGGTGCTGTCTTCTTCAGATGTTTCCGTTGCTTGAAGGGGAACTGAAGGAAGTATGAGAATTTTGCTACTTGTTAAGAGTTAAACTGAATTTCCCACCTCTGTGTAGGGTTTCTTTAGATCAGCCAACACCATCCTAATCAAATGCTGAATCAGACAAATTGATTCAGCATGGGGCTGCCAGTCACTGGAGTTGACAATGCTTTGTCTCGTCTCTCCCAGCTTGCTGCAGGTGTTGCTTATTGAACTCACCCCACCCGGTGATTTACTTTTGTAGTGGTTGGAGCAGCACAGTGAATGTGAGAATCATAGCAGTTGCTGTTACCTCAAAGTGTGAGAAAGTTTGGCACAAAAGTCTAAATCTTCCAAATCTCCCAAGGCAGCAGAATCTTTTCACTTTCAAGTGCTTCAGGTTCCCCTCCACAAATGCCAATTTAAATTCAGTTTACATGTTCTACAAGTTATGTAATCAAGAAGCTTTGCTACTGTACTGGTTTGCACTATAGATACTATCCTACTAAGCAAACCCTTTTGTTTCCTGTCCTTGAAGAACATGACTTTTATCTCCCAACTGTGGCATAAACTTTCTTCTGAAGTGCCATTTACTGATCTTTATTTTTTTTGACATGTACATTTTAAAATGAAATTATTTGGCTTGCAGTTTGTGACAAGATAAAGAGGCATATTTTAGTCAAAGCCATGGCTCCCAAAATACTACTTATGCTAAGCTTTGAGATATGCTTTTTTCTGAGGGAGCCAAGGTATTATATATTTTCTTCTTAATCTACTCAGTATTCAGATTTCATTGCCAGCTGGAATGAAATATTAGAGATTTTCATTGTTGTTACAGAGCTGAATTATTATTGAGATAATTATTGTTGGGTATTTCAGCATCCTCTACTTAATCCATTTAACACACATGTAAAGGAGCTCAGATTGCAGTACCAAGAAGTCTGTAATTGTTTTAATTTGAAAGATGAAGAAAGTTCAAGGTAAACAGAATTCAATAAACAAAGGCAAACCTAGATGCAAAAAGATACAGACTTATTTTCTTGCTTTACATCACTATAATAAATAATCTTAGAATATAGAGTTACATTTAGTGATTCCAGAGTTTATTCCTAATGAAGAATATAAACCCACAAGCTCTTAAAATCTTTGCATCTACTTATGTCCTCAGGTTGATTACCCTCTTTTTTCATGCTTGAGTCCTGTTTCTCTTCATTACCTTCATGGCTGCCCAGGACCACTTCCAGAGACATACATGCTGACCCAAAGTAAGTTTTGCCGAGGATGGCTTTGTGGACACTAGCAAGTAATGCCAGTTTATAAGTTTTGTAAAAAGGAAAGCTCCCTCTCCACGCCAACAACAGAGTCAAGAATGTCTAAGAGCTCTGTGGTCCTTTTTCCCTACCAGGAGTTACACCCTGTCTCTGTCAGGCGTGTTGCCATCACATGTCTAACCATGACCACCTGTTCTTAAAACTCATCAGGCCCCACCATAGACATGCACAACAGGTCTATGCATAAGCCATGTCTATGGTGGGGCCTGATGAGTTTTAAGTGAGCCAAACTTGGGTGAGATTTATTTCATACCAGTATTTCAGAGCTGAAACAAGACAAACAGTCTGAATTGACACTGAAGAATTGATTTGTTCTGCTGTGGGTTTTGTTTGTTTATTTGTTTTGTCGGTATTTTGCAATTCTGTTCAGGTCACAGTATCAATTAGTTTTTTTTTAAAAAGTTGTATGCTTTTTTAAAAAGTGCATTTTCCATGTGAAAAACCCTACCAGTGTAGGAAGTATTAGGTCTAATTCACACATCACTGTAAGAATTTCAGCGCTCATGTAGTGTTTGTCAGCAGAGTATTGATTCTGATATTTTGTGTCCTTTAAATTGTTGAAGTGATGAGAATCTCACTGTAAATAGAGGTCAGGTTTACAGCCTGTACCATTTCAAACTTCGTGCATGTATGCATACAAATGTTTATATATCAGCACAGAAAAGATCAGGGGATGTTCTGTTAAAATCTGAAGGGTACACATTTTAATTTGGCAGGGTGTAAATCTGGACTGTGTGAAAAAACCTTATGTGACAAGGGCCTATAAAGTCAGTCTCTAAAAGTGGATAATCCTGAGTCAATGCTGGAACTCGTGTTTATCCTCCTTTCCTGCCCTTGCTTATATCTTAGATGAAAGCTCATAATGCCATCCTCTGAAAAGTTCTTCCCAACAAAGAGATGTTTCTATTCCAGTCTTAATGACTCACGGCTGCCATGCCCTACCCTGGCAAGATAGAAATACAGCACTGAAATTAAGCACCATGATTTTCAACCTAGCCTGTTGGCAACGAGCCATATAAATTACAAAACAGGCCCAGGTATAGAAAATTAAACTGTGAAATAACCAGATCTCACAGTAAAATGGCCCCATTAAGATAATGCATTTAAATGAGCTACACAGTATTCTATTGCACCTCTACATATTAATGTAGCTACTTCTGCACATATTTCAGTTCACCAGTGCCAAAAAGGAAAATTGTCTTTAAGAAATGGCTAAAGTCCTCTTGCTGCCACTTCCTTTCTTTCTTGTTTTCTAAACTCTACCAGTTCCCTCTCATTTTTGGTACCTCATGTCTTCATCCATTTGTTTCCTCAGACTTCTAATGTCACTTCCAGATGAGAAACATGAATACTCCACTGCTTTTAGCAATAAGATTTTTTTTTTTTTGTAGTGAGCTTGGGATTTCCTTATACCTCAGGCTTCTTGCTCTGCACTGACAAGGCACATCCATATTTTCAGTACTCTACAGCTACGCCATACAAAATATAAATTCAAACTTAATAAAAGAAGTCTCTGGCCATGGAATTTGTTTTGTGCTAGTAGGAAGTTTTAATCAAAGCCTAGCCTCTCAACTGGGACATCGAATCAGTCAAGGAAATGCACGACGCGGCCAATATTTTCCATAGAATCATGGAATCATTACAGTTGGAAAAGACCTTTAAGATTATCAAGTCAAACCATTTAACTCTACCAAGTTTGGTTCTATACTATGTCCCTTAGCATCACATCTATGCATCTTTTAAACACCTCCAGGGATGAGGATTCAATCACTTCTCTGGGGAGAATATTCCAGTGTTTGATAACCCTTTCAGGGAAGAATTTTTTTCTAATACCCAATCTAAACCTCATTTGGTGCAATTTGAGGCCATTTCCTCTCATTTCTCATGTTAACTAGGGAGAAGAGACCAACACTCACTTCATTACAATCTCCTTTTAGGCAGTTGTAGAGAGCAAGAACCTCTACAACCTCCTTTTCTCCAGGTTAAAGAATCCCCATTCCCTCAGCTGCTCCTCATAACACCTGTTCTCCAGACCATTCATCAGCTTCATTGCCCTTTTCTGGACCCACTTCAGGACCTCCATCTCTCGTTTTGTACTCAGTTACTTTGTATTCAAATGAAAAAAATAAAAAAGAACTAAATGTTAAAATTTTGACCACTTTATTTATTGTGCATTTTTTTCCCAAAACTGTGCGTATCCTTACATAGGATGCTGGATGTGGACAGTACCCATTTCAAATCAGAATAAGACAGCAGTGTAAAGCACATGAAACAGAGAGATTGTTCAGGCTTGGAAATGCTAGTAAGATTTACTTACCGCGTTAGCATTGTTAAATAAAAGATAATATTGTAAAATACAAGGTATGTCCCTCACTGTTTCATCTGTGAATGCATGCCTAAAAATATACCCATACTCTAGTTACATTCAAGAGAATGATGACAGAGAAATCCCCTGAGAAGTCTCCTCCTGCTTCCCTTTGCCATGTCCAAAGTATTGCTGTAAGCAGAATTAAAATGAAACCCTGTGAGTCTAGATTGCACAACACTTAATTGGATCCAGTCACCACTGCAACTGCAGCCATGGTTAGAGCTGAAACTGCATCCTTAGCTAAGTTTTCAATGGTAACAAAGTCTACCATGAGTAAGTAGGCAGATTTTGTGTCACATGTTACAAACACACAACTATAAATATGGCATAAAGCTGAATGTTTCTATGAGAATTTGGGTTGCAAGCAAGACCTCTACAAAAAGCCACTTAGGAAGGAACCCTGAGAAAACAACAAAAAGCCACAATCTTCCCTCTGCCAAAAACGCTGTTAAGAAATACTGTCTCAAATCAAAATTTGTGCTGAATGTGCAAAGCAGTGATCAAAGAAAAAAAGAGCCAATACAGGGAACCCCCTCCTCCCTCCTTGATGCTCACACACACATATTCAGGCTGCTCTTGCAAGAGTTATGAATTCCTGACTATAAATGTCAAGCAACATCTCATGGTAACCTTACCTGCTCTCAGTCCTGACAGACTGCACAAGTTCAGAGAGATGTAATTTACTCTTCTTTGTACCATGATGAGCAAGTCTGTCCATTAAAATAATCATGCCTTTTGTTTAGTGGATTAAACCCCCTTCAATGTGATTTTGGTGTGATTGCACATGCAAAAAAAAAGAAAAACCCAACAAACTGAGCCTCCTTCTGAACTCTGTGTCCCTGAAACCACTGTGAGTTTTGTTTAAGCAAAGACTTCAGAAATCGGCCCCAATGAAAACAAGCTTTAGAGGCTACATGGCCTGGCCTCAGCACCACTATTCAAACCAGTGATCTCCCATACAGGTTCTGTTCCACTCCAGGCCACAATTCCAGCACCACTCAAATCTGCACTGAGGCCGAGGACACTTCATATGCATGCAGCCACCTACAAAATAGCAAGAGAATGGTTTTGGCACTTGGTAAACACTTAGAGATGTTAATCAACACTTAACCATTAAAATCAAATTTGTTAGGCATTCAGGTGCTAAGTAAGTACAATATTTAATAAAAGACAACTACAAGCCTGAAGAATATTTTCCCTGGGATTTTTAGAACCTGCTGCTCCCTCTTTTAGTGGGGTCTAATGTGCTGGTCTCACTTAAGAGACTGCAGGAGTAGGAGGAAATAAAAGAGGGTAGTGAAGAGATGACAGTGGCCTGCCAAAGCAGTCATGGAAGAGTCTGCTCAAGAATACTTTACCCTAGTATAGCTGTGGGACAAAGATGAACAAAATGTAATCTTTCTTTGAAATTAGATTCAAGAATTGAGAGATTTGCAAAAAGAATAAATCAGGAGATACAGACTTTGGTGGCTGACATTGGTAATGTAAGTTGATTTGACCTTCTTAGTACCTGAAGCAGGCTTTCGATCACATCAATATTTCCTGTGTGATGGGTTTCTTTCTTGCCCATACTGTGAGAGGAGCTTTACTCTCTCTGCTCACAATCTTGGTCAAATGTTTATTTTGTAGTACATAAAGCATTAACATTGTCAACAGTCATTACAGAAATAGAGGTCAAATGGAAATTATGTTGTTTACCACACAAAGAGATCTCTTGTATATTTCAAACTGAAACAAGCACGCAGTGTGAAGAAATGCTGAAATGTTGACATATTGGTTTGACTCCAGATGGTGATAGTGGAGGTACAGAGTGTATGTTCCCTACTGTATGAATTGCTACCACCTTTTCTATAAATGCCACTCCAGAATGATTCTTGGAAGGTAAAACCAGCAAGAGACACAAGAACTGGTTTGTTAAAATAGACTTGTCTGCTTCATCTGACAACAGATCTTGTGGTGGCAAGGCCTATTTGTTAATTTATATATTTGTGTAAGAGGTGCAACTCACCAGATATATTTATCTTATTTAAATGTAAGTGTACCAATAGCCAGCCTGCAAGTTACATTGTACTTTAGGTTTAAGATCCAGTTCTGTCTTATGATTTGTATTAAGACATCAATGGTTAAAACACATCTCAGCCCTTGTGCAGGACCCAAATCCCACCAAGTACCGTGCTCTACCCACTAAGGTACATAAATCATGTTATTCTTGGGTACTCACCAGCTGAGATCAGCAGTCGGAGTAGAGAGCGCCTCAAGCAATGTGCCCTACAGCTTTGTGAGTACCACAGTCCTTTGAGAGATGTTTAAATTCACTCAGAGTAGGGTGTGAGCTATGGAAAAGTGCTTTGCTCTTTCACTTTGGCTGTTATAGAAGAGTTACTGACACTACCCTTGTAAAAGATACTGTCTACAGAAGCATTTGGGGAGAGAAGGTAGAACTATTCTCATGGGTGTAATCACTGTACTCCTCCCAAATGAAGCCTGTTGGCAGACTTTAGTGTACAGTTGTTAGTCTCTTGACACCAGTTATATTTTGGCAGAAGTGAAGTGCTTTTTCAGTTTCCAAATGCCAGCCTAGAAGCTGGCATGTGCAGTACCTGTGACCAGAGGAGAAAGCAAGCACTGCACTTCTTAAACTTCATGCCTTAACTCGCAGTCACAGAATCACTGAGGTGGGAAGGTACTTCAGAGGTTTCTGGTCCAACTCCCTTCTGCTCAAAGCAAGGTCAAGTACAGTAAGGTGCTCAGGGTTGCAGCCATTTGGGTTTTGAATGTGTACTAGAATGGAGATTCTTTCTGGGCAATTTGTTCCAGTCTTCAACCACCCACACAGCACAAAGCAGTCTCTTACATTTCTTAACTGTTTCAGTTTGTGCCCACTGCCTTTTATGTGTTCAGTGGGCACCACTTAGAAGAGTTTGTCTCTGTCTTCTTTCCAGCCCTCATCAGGTGTTTATTTACCCATTCCTTTTATCATCTTTGTAGCCCTATGTGGGACTCGCTGCAATCTGTGCCCCTCTTGTACAGGTTGGAACTTGACCCACCACTCCACACCAGTGCTGAGCACAGCACTGGAAACATTACCTCCCTCAACCTGCTGGTGATGCTCTTTCTAATGCAACCCAGGACACAGCTGTCCATCTTTGCTGCAAGGGCACGTTGCTGGCTCACGTCCAACTCAGAGTTCACCAGGACACTCAGGATCCTTTCCATCGGGTTGGGCCTCAATCTGGACCAGTGCATTTTCCTTTGTTAAACCTCCTGAGGTTTCTCTCAGTCCACTTCCTAGTCTGTCAAGGTCCCTCTAAATAACAGCACAATCATCTGAGTCCACTGTATTGAAGAATTTCTAGCTTGCTGCCATGGCTTTGACATTTTGCATTATGAGGTGCTGTTCTGACATGGGCCAGGCTATAAGCAAGGAAGCCTTTTCCTGCTTATTTATCTTCAATAAATATTTTATTTCAAGGATAAAAAGTATAATGCCCTTTATTTCCTTTTGGATACATAGAGGAATTTTACAAGCAACTTCCCTAAACAGTAGTTAGAATTGTGTAAATGTTGTCAAATAGGGATATCCTGTTTGTGACAAGTGACAACTGTCTGTAATTTAGTAGTAAAAATTTTGTGTCAGAGTCTGAGAGAAATCAAAGGCCCTAGTACTGCTTTGAGTCTGGCCAGAAGTTTTTTATTTTTTAATTTGGCTATGCATGGACTGTTAACTATGAACATGATTATTATTTGTATATTTATAATTCAGCTCAAACTTCTGTTTTCTGGCCCATGTTTTACAAGTCTGTAAATAAATATTTTTAACTACCCCTCTGTTATCTGTATTCTGCTGCCCACCTTGCTCTCCACGATCCACCAAATCTTGTCACGCCTTCCCACTCTTGAATCCATGCTTTCTTTTATTCTGCTTCTTATGCTTAAAGAAGTCTCCCACTTTCCATCTGCCAACTGCCTTCTTTCATCAAACCCTAGATTTCAGGATTTTGTCCTGTTTCTTCAGTAATATTTCTCTGGTATCACTGCTTGCAATGTTTTATCCTTGCAGTTTGCAGTGTCTTATTTGGCATTTTCAGCATCCCATTTGAATAAGCGATGCCACAAATCCGAGAAGCATTCTCTACACTTGCTGTTTGTAAAGCAGTTAGGTGATAATTATAATATATTTTGATTAATTAGCATAAATACAGTTAAATCTTGGAACGTGATGAACCTATAGAGTACAGCCTCTGTAATGTTCCCTGTTTCTTCCTACATGGTAAAAACTGATTAGTGGAACCAGTTTGTCAGGATTTGCTGTCCTACTCTGGATATGTCACTGGGTTGAGATTAATCTCATGTAAATTTAGCTATATATTGAGTAGACATATACAGCAGGGTTAATTCTCCACACCTCACTTTTAGGTATGATTCTTCTGGTCTACATTAGACACATGTTCTGTTCCATCATGAGATGAATTTTGCTCACAAAAGCCTAATTTGTCCAGTGCAAATGGAAAATCTAGACAACCAGCTGGGCATTCAGTCATATGAAAGCTACATCCAATGTCTCTGTGTGCCTCATTTTCCCTATAAAATAGCAGGACATTTTGTGAGGCTTAATTAGTGGCTGTACAACTAAGTGATTTAGATTTAGTGATTTCAAATAATTTAGAAAAAGTGACCAAGGGAAGTTTCAAGGTCCATGTGCTCTTCTTTTCGTGGAATAATAGTGTGCATGTGTACACATTCATACATCTATATTGTAAAATGAATTTTAAAATACAAGTAAGTACAAGATATCTAATAAATTTACCATTTTTTTCTACTGGAATATTGCAGTTGGGACATGGCTTAGTTGTCTTCTTGATTGTTTCTCTAGATGCCTCTTCCCATCGAGCTCGCATGGCTGCCTGTTCATCAACTAGGTATCCCTGCAAAAAGAGAGAAAAACCACCTGTTGGCATAATACTGAAAGGCTGCACTGGGACATGATGCCTAGACTGAGGTGGAACTATTTACCCAGGATAGAGAGGAGTGACTGCAAGACCAGGAAGGCTGGACTTTGTGACAAATGCAGAATTTTTGCTTCAAAATACAAGTGTATTCTTGCCCAGTGTATACAACACGTGCATTGGGTTAGATCATGGGCTGCAGCATGGCAGAGGAAGCTGCAGCAGCTAAAGCATGTGCCATCCTGGGGAGTCCTTCCTGCATCCAGCTGCAGCACAGGCTGTGTCCTCCCTCCTGGTCCCTGCCTTGAGTGGCAGGCAAAGCCCCAGCAGGAGGACACAGGGGGCATCAAGCCATGCTGCAAATGCACGAAAGTAGGCAAAGCAAAAGGTAAGATGAAGCAGGAGTCAGATGAACACAGCTGAGCCCTGACATGTCAGACACTGTAGGTCTCATTCTGCTTCAGGAATTAAAGCTGTTCTTGCAAGATAAACAAACCCACTAATGCAACACTTGATAATGCAGAATGGTGGGGTCCGTGAAAAGAAACTGTTTTTCATAATAAAGTGTACTCCTGGTTTCAGAGGTCTATATAAGTCTCTATAAATTTAAGAGGTACATATAAGAAACAAACAAATCAAAACAAAACAAAAAAAGAAGGAAAATTAAACCAAACAAAGAAACAAGAACCCTCAGTGAACAATGAAAGTAAGTAGCTCTTCAGACAGTGCAACACAGATGGAAAAAGTCATCATCAAGAGTATTTTAGAAGGGACTCCTGTGTTTGCCCTATTTATGACTGGGACAAAATTACATAATCTACACATGTGTCCTACTTGGGCATTTCTTACTTAAAATGATAGTACAAGGACAAATTTTGATGGTAGTGCCTTGGGTCATTTCTATCATACAAGGTTGGCAACTATGTGAATAGTAGCTGCAAACAGTGTTTGTAGGTTCCAGCCTTAAAGTTCTGCTCTCTCAGTTTGTAATGTGGGTTTTTTAAGCACATGGGAAAACGATGACCTAAAAATAAATTATAATTTGTAAAAGTTCCCATGACTGCTTTGTGCATAGCCTCTAAATTCTCATAGGCTATGTGTATCAACTTCTAATATTTACTTAAATGGATAATATTTTAATATATTTATTTCTAATAAGACAGAAAAAGGAAATTGGCACAACTTTTAAATCTGCATCTCAGCTGCAACCCCTCCTGATTTCTGCCAAGCTACTGATAAAAAACCATGAATTGCTGCAGTGTCAGTGAGTTAAGATCAAAGGTTTCTTTCTTGGCTGAAGTTGTCTGAGTTAAAAATGAGTAACAATAAAATACATCTACAGAACTCAGTTTCCAGCTCAACTGGTGGCCATTGCAACATGCATCTCAAAAGAACACAACCTTTTTTAATAAGGAAACATCAAAAATGTGTTTATGGTATAATTTATTTTACTTTGCTACCTAAGTCAGTCTTTTCAGCTCTTAAATCCCTTTTGTTGCTTCTCAATAATCTGTAATTTGCTAACATTTTTTGAAATAGAGGTGATAAAAATGAACAAAGTCTTCTTAGCTGTATCCTAGAAGTGACTTTTACTTTTAGCTCTCTTCTTCTGGAGAGGGAACTCTGCCCTGCACCCTGCTGGATTATTCAGCAATTCTGTAAAAGAATGACCTCTACACAATGGCACATTAATAAGTTCTGGGAAATAGAAAATGCTGCTCAGGCTAATAGCAAAGAACATAATCTAGTATTGATCTTGCAACACCTTGATCTTTGGGAAGAGATGACTTTAGCAAGCAATCTGAGCTAACTCGGAGAGGCCTGAAGACAAGACAGGGAGAGTAAGGAATGCTTGACCTGGGCCTCAGTTTGCCCAATGATGAAAGAAGCACTCTGGGACANTCTCCAGCCATTCACCACCCAGCCTGGATTTGTGCTTGGGATTGTGTCTACCCAGGTGCAGGACCTTACACTTGGCCTTGTTGAATGTCATGAGGTTGGCTTGGGCCCAGCTCTCCAGCCTGTCCAGGTCCCTCTGGATGGAATCCCTGCCCTCTAGCAAGTCGACTGTGCCACACAGATTGGTGTCATCTGCAAACTTGCTGAGGGTGCACTCAATTCCTCTGTCCATGTCACTGACAAAGATGTTAAACAGCACTGGTCCCAGCACTGACCCCTGAGGGACGCCACTTGTCACTGGTCTCCAGGTGGACATTGTGCCCTTGATCACCACTCTCTGCGTTTGACCATCCAGCCAATTCCTTATCCAGCAGTGCTCCACCCATCAAGGCCATGTTTTTCCAGTTTGATAACCAGGATGATCTTGAAGGTCTTTTCCACCCAAAGCAATTCTATGATTCTACATTGTTAATTTCATCTTATTGTAATGAGAATTAATTATTTAAGATCCATACAGATGATACAAGATTAAAATCACCATAGCAATGACAAAACATTGCTGTTCTTTTCAGAAAAAATAGCTACATGTGAAGACCAGAAGTATGTTTTAGTTTTTGTAGTCAACCCAGAAGAACTTCACAATGGTTCTGTTTTTCCAAACAGTCCATATTCAAATTGGTTGGTTTAGTACTTGGAAACATACAGTTTTCCCTTCTTCTGTTTTTATTGTGCATGAATTAAAATTTCATATACCAAATTGCTAACTGATTTATATAAAGATATTGGATCTTAGTTCTGAAAGCAAACAGAACCTTCAGAGAGCTGAAGAATAACTAAAATAAACACCTCAAACCACACCTATGCAAATTGATGAAAGAGTACAAATTGCTGAAAGCAGGAGAGTGAATAATTATATTAGTTTTATCCACTTCAAAAAATTCTAGCATGAAACATAATATATATTATATTATATATATATATTATATACTATATAGAATAGTACAGGCCTTGAGTGATCTGTACTAGTGAGAGGTGTCCCTGCCTATGGCAGGGGGTTGGAACTAGATGATCTTTGAGGTCCCTTCCAACCTTACCATTCTATGATTCTATGAAATAGATGCAGCATTAGAGATGAAACATCCTTCCTATGCCCAGTCTTGCTGAATGCTAAGTTAAAAACTTCCTTTTGCAGGAAGCAAATGCAGAGAAATGATACAGGGATGGAGTCCTTCCAGTTTAGCAAAGAAATTTTACTGCACCAGTCTATGAGCCTCCAGTGTTCGTGTGCTTTATTTAGGGCTTCACATACAACGACTGCAAGCGAATGTATATTTTTCTGCATTTTTTTCCTCAAACAATAAAGGAAAGTTGCTCAACACTTCACCATTGCCAGTATCTGTCTAAACCATGTTCTTTCATCCTGCCTGGTCTTGGATAGGAAGTTCAGAGATGCTTCATGTGTGCATCACATATCAGTTTGCCAAGGACAGGAGACTTTGATCACTTGTGATGCTGAGCCTGCACAACATGCTCTAGTACCATGCCCCCACTTCCCTCCCCTCTCCCAAAAAAAGCTACTAGATTACATCCATGCTACTTTATGAATATTTTTTGATTCCCAGCTGTGCTGAACATTATGACCAGCAATGAATACCCATAAATAAATAAACCTACAAAATAAATAAACCTACAGTACAAGCTGTTGCAAGGAGTTTTCAACATTGCTTCTATAATAATGCCTTAGTGATATAGAGGAAAAAAAAAATCTGTCTTGTTACCTATGAGTCACAATGAAGGATGCAGACTTACTTCTATTCTGTTTCTGGAAAAAAGTAATGGGGATAAAGAGACTACAGAGATTGCTGAGCACCATACAGCAGTGCAAGAACATGCACATGGAAAGCTTTTTATGTAGGTAATCAATGTCAAACTCAATTGGAAAAAGTCCTACAGAGGCAGATAACATCTTGAAATAGAAATAAAGTGTCCTTCTTAAAGCAGCATCTCATTCAGGTAATAGGACACATACTGACTTCTTGGTAGAATCACATGAAGTGAACAAAAAATGTTAGAAATTAAGCAGTACCATACAGATTAAAAACATGTATAGCAAAACTTCTTTTCAAAATACTGGAAGTATTATTACATTATTATTATGTTAAATTCTGACATAGAATCATAGAATCATAGAATGTCAGGGGCTGGAAGGGACTTCGAAAGATTATACAGTCCAACCCCCCTGCCAGAGTAGGATCACCTATACCAGATCATACAGGAACACATTCAGGCAGGCCTTGAATATCTCCAGAGAGGGAGACTCCACAACCACCCTGGACAACCTGTTCCAGTGTTCTGTCACTTTCACAGTGAAAAAATTCCTCCTCGTGTTTAAATGAAACTTTCTATGCCTCAACTTCCACCCATTCCCTCTCGTCCTGTCATTGTGTATCACTGAACAGAGCGTGGTTCCATCCTCCTAGCACTCACCCTTTATGTACCTATGAACATTGATGAGGTCACCTCTCAGTCTCTTCTCCAAGCTAAAGAGCCCCAGCTCCCTCAGTCTCTCCTTGTAAGAGAGATGTTTCATTACCTTAATCATATTTGTGGCTCTGTGCTGGACACTCTCAAGCAGTTCCATGTCCCTCTTGAACTGATGGGCCCAGAACTGAACACAGTTCTCCAGATGTGGTCTCACCAGGGCATAGTGGGAAAGGAGAACCTCTCTCGACCTACTAGCCACAACCCTTCTAATACACCCCAGAATGNCCCTTCTAATACACCCCAGAATGGCATTGCTTCTCCTGGCCATGAGTGCACATTCCAGGTTCATGGTCAACCTCTCATCA
>WBNM01009608.1:0-15286 GCA_013399055.1 Ramphastos sulfuratus | reverse complement strand
TGAATACTTTCATTACACTGAGATAAGAAGTTAACCTCCATACACTCTAGGAACCTTCTAGACTGCCTCTTCTCTGCAGTGTTCCTATCTTTGTCATTCTGCTAACTTCTAATTCTCTCCTCCTTTTTTCAGCTTCCTTCATGCTTTGCAGTTAGTGGCACTTGGGCTTCCTGCCCCACCCCACCATTCCTGTGTGCCTTTTACCGCCTCAAGCAGAGCTTGTATGGACATTTTTTTGTGATGTAAGGGAGCATGTAGGGCCCATACGTAAGAACAGTCTTCAGGGAAGGGTCTGTGCACAGCATGGTGCTGCTTTTCTCATCCCGGAACTATACTTCAGCTGGGCTAACACATTCGGCTCCCAGGCTGGGTAAATTTTGGCTCTGAAACTGTGAGAGAAATTTCCTTTGTAATCATGGATTCCCTTCTGTCATCAAACAGGTGATTCTCGCGTTTGCCATTTCCCTCACAGTCTCTTTCTTGATGCCAGACCAAAATGAAATAAAGCAGCTAGCACTGCTTTTGTTTGTCCAGGTAGCTTTAAATAGTGGTGATGCAGAGAGAGAGGACAAGCGCACCACTGAGGTGCACAGCAGCCATGCCTCCTGTGAGCTTGATGGAGAACACTTTTTCAGATTTCAGCAGTCCTGTAGGACTTACAGTCTTTGCTGGTTCACATTGTGTAATATGAACCAATCATTCTTTCTTCTACTTCTCTCCTGATCATCTATTTTCTACAACTTGAAGAAAGACAGGGCAAAAGTGACTTAAGATACTCTTTTGTACTCTCCGTCTTTTTTTCCTTTTATTCTCCCCTTCCTTTCCCTGTATCTCATCTGATTCTGCCTCTGCTCCAGATCTTTCTTTGTATAAGTGATTGCTTTAAACTTGAATTATGTAGTCAAGATACACTTTAGATATGAGTTAGCTTTTAAAATAAACCATATTGTACCAGTTCTTAAAAAGCCACAATACTTTGTGGCAACGTTCCCAAGATATTTATCAAGGTAGCAAGTCATTGTTTCTCATTACTTCCAAATATTGCTAGACTCTGCTCTCAGGAACTGAAATCAGTTTCAAGCTTTTATTTGGAAATGAATGCTTCAGAGCTACTCAATATTTCTGCCAGTACAGGAGGTACTTTCAGAACAACTCTCTGTTCTGATCCTTTACAGGATTCTTCATAGGAAACAGAACAATAGAAAAGATTTTTTTATGTATATTTTTTTTAAATCAGAAAATTATTTAACTTATTTTGTGTCCACAGATTTCTCATGTTGCTGTTAGATAAAACAAATGTGATGGTGTACTATAAGATGCAGCAGAAACAACTGAAATTACTAAAAACACAATGTAAAAAATATTTTTTCAGCACTAACAGTTTCTGGTCTGTCATGTTCCATTTGTGGTGCTGCACTAAAGTCAGATGATATAGAAAACACAAACACATATTTAGAAAAACTGCAGATTCCATGAAAAGTAATGAGGTTCCTACTAGATACATAAAAAAAAATTATAAACCTTTTCCTGGACCTATTTTCTTGACTTCTGTATCCTAATTAGTGGCAATGACTTTTAATAATATAAGAACTAGAATCTACCCTTTGGGTCTGGACTTGTGTCTAATTGTTAGTGTGGCTCATACATATGTTTTGTATCATCTAAGACAGTCTGCCACAGCACAGGACAAGGAAAGAAGTTCCAATTTTTTATAAATAAAACTTGCATTCTTTAAGATAGAAACTGCCAATTGCAGAAATACACATTATTCATAATTTATAAACAATAAGCACTCCTGGCAGGCTGCCATGCTGTTCCTTTTCTGCTCAAGGTCTAAACTGTGAATGAGAAATGATGTGAAACTTACAAATGGTATGGTTAAGGGACCTGGCAGGATTTGAAGTGGTGTTGGTACCAATCCAAATCCATGTTAGACTCTGTTAGGACAGGCCAGTTCAAAGATGTAATACTACTTACTGGAAGTGACTGTATCAATGAAATGTAAAGTGAAATATATAGTAGTGTTATTGCTATGTGGTAATGACAGCATCATCTGAGGCTTTTATCATTCCTGCCTTTAAAATTGTTGTGGAGCTGCAGATAAGCAGTTGTTCATTTGGATTTCAAATGGTTCAAACTTCAGTTAGCTTTATGTTTATAAGAGCGGTCTTGCATAAAATGAACTTTTTGGGGAAAAAATATGCAGGGATTCAGGCATCAGACATGCCAGATCTGGTACATTTTTGGACACCCATTGCTTTGAACCTGTGACCAGCCCTTCTGAAGCACTTTGCTCTCCTTCTCCAGTCTCCTGCCTCAGTTTACCTGTGGCTGTAGCTTGTGATTACCTCTGACATAGTTTCATTCCTCTCCTGCTTGCCCTGCCAGCTCAAAGTGGATACTCTATTTGAAATACATATCCCAATCTGTCTTACATCACATGAATATCATGATAAAGCTTTTTATGTGAGTAGTAGTTTGGTTTTCCTGTGCCAAGAAGCGCAATGCTTAATTGTCCCCACTTCTTAGGGAGCGGTTTTCCAGGCTTTTCTGTTTGGCTTAATCAACGTAGGAAGTAGACAGATGTGAGAGGAGGACCTTCTTTTAAAGCCGCTTATACTTCTGTCAAGTGGTTAGCGTGTCACACTGGCCTCATAGCCTTTCTGTACCTGAGTACTTGCAGTAGTGCACTCTTGGAGGTCTGCTATAACAAGAATTAATGTTCTCATTTTTTTCTGAGCTGGTTGAGTTTAAGTAGGCTCTAGCATTTTCTTGCCTACTCAGAGTTTTCCTGGGTATGTTTCCTATAGCCTATTGCTACACCATAGTGGTATATTTGCTTGACCTGGTTTTCTAACACTGAACAAAACATTTTCCTTTCCCCAGAGAGAATGCATACTGCTTACTAAAGGTCATATATTTAGTGAATTCTTTTAAAGTGATGCCTTAAAGTGAATTTAAAATCTGAACATTATTTTTGTTCATTTGCAATTTACCATGCCAGTACGTCTTTCAGATACCATGTCTGCTACTTTCCCACTTCTGTAACCTAATCTCCTCTTCCCATACAATTTATATACTGGAATTGCAATTCTCTGTTGATTTAAAATCAAAAAGTGCATTGATTTTTGTAATTCTGCCATTTCAGAAATAGTTTGTTACATTGACTAAAGGCCTGAGCTGAAGCTCGCTGAAGTCAATGGAAGTCTTTCAAGTGAGTCATAACAAGCACCAGTTCAGATTCTGAAATGTGACTCTTCCTACTAATAAACAGCAGCCAAAATTTTTGAGATCATCAATAGAGTAGTGCTGTGGGGAAAAGATCAAATTTGTGTGTACACATGAATTCTCTCAGGAATGTTCCCCTAGAATTACAGACAACAGTGTAATAAATCAATTATTTGATTAAACCCTAAATAATTAATATGCAATAATGACAGATGTCAGGCCTATTAATATGTAAATATTCATAAACTACTTGACAAATTGCACATATGCAAGAAGAATTCTTTAAATAAGAAGATCCCACTGTGTTTGCTGAACATAAGGGCAGGATGTTTCCAATTTGGTTGGCGAAAATAACAACATGTATTTCAAAATAATTTTCATTTTGTTTATCAAATACACATTCCCAAGTGTGAACAGTGAGCTGTGATGTGTATAAATAATTAAAGTCTTTATGTATCTGCATTCTAAAACTCAAAATGCTTACTTAAAATCGGCAGAACTAATATAAATCTGAGAGTTGTTCAAGCTATGATAACACTTAAAGAAAAAAAAAAGGGGTTGTTAGGAAACTGCAGTTCTTCACCAAGCTAACTAGCTTCACTAGTTAATGACTCATTAACAATCAACCTGGCTTAATTCGTATCCCCACATCAATCATTTCTTTTTTAATTTACTGATCACTTTGTTTAATTGTTTATTCATTACATATTAGCCACTCATAATCAGATTTACACATTAACTACTTTTAAGGTAGCCTACCTAAATTTATTTATTTTATGAGTTAATTATTAGTTAATTCTCTTGGCAATTATTCACTAGCTTTATTCTTTTCTGCTTTGCAATCTTTAATTAATAATTGTATTAATTATTTTCTCTGTTCATTGTCAACTAGAGATTCCTTATTTATCATTAAATAACCCTGTTATGATAACCCAAACCTCTGTTGTCTCAAACAATGCATGTGGCAGGGCTGATAGCCCTTAAAGACCTTATTGTCTCAAACAAACGTGACCAGGCCTTGAGTAACCTGTGCTAGTGGAAGGTGTCCCTGCCTATGGCAGGGGGTTGGAACTAGATGATTCTTGAGGTCTCCTTCCAACCTTACCATTCTATGATTCTATGACATAACCTGATTTGAATACACAGGGTGATGGCCTTAACAGCTCTGGAGTAGAGCTGCTGCCTTAACAATGAAAAGAGATAATTCCTGCAGGAATTCCCTCTTTAAAGCTATGTGTCATAGTGCCATGTGACAGACATTGCACTGCAGGAGGGCTTGGTGCACACCTCTCTGTGATTTGGAGAGACTATACCCTCCCCCCGCCTAAGGGGTATAAAAGGACCACAACTTCCTGGGTCCAAGTCTTGCATCTACCACAGAAGACCCTGCTGGGATGTACACTCACCACTGAAGGGCTTGGCAAAAATATCACTGAATCCAAGGAGCTGTGATATCTTTCTATGACTTCTTAACGTTCTCCCTCTGTGCTTTTTCCTCTCCTTTTCCCCCTGTTTTCCCTCTGCTGCGGTCCAATCTAACAAACCCAACTCATGAGCTGCTTGGTGTCAGTTCACTTTAATTTACTCCATGGGAATTTTTGACTCTCAGCATGACTTCCTCTGCTGCCACAGTTGACTCGGGATACCAGGTTGTGACACCCATCACTAGCACATCTGTTCCAAACCTCAGTTTACAAGTCTGGCCTCATCTCATTGCCATGTAACAGTAAATTAACCCTGCATTTAACAATGTTATTAGATGTAAGAGTCCAGTGTCTGAGCTGGACTACAGTAAATCTCCTTCACTAATGACTATCCTGTTGTCAGAATGGAAGCACTACTCACAAATGAGCAGTACTCTGTTTTGGGACAAATATTAGACATAGTGATTTCTATGACACTTCTTGTCTCCTTTTTCCAAGATGTCTATTTTCCCTTAACTTTGCCATAGTTGCAAAGGACTCTTCAAACTTGTGACTATTATGTCCGAAAGGAGGGATTTTTTTTTTCAGTCAGAGACAGCTTGCTTAAGAAACCATGGTAGGTGTTCAAGGCACGTTTGGACGTGGCACTTGGTGCTATGGTCTAGTCTTGAGGTCTGTGGTAGTGGGTTGGACTTGATGATCTTTGAGGTCTCTTCCAACCTTGCTATACTGTGATACTGTGGTAAGATAAATGAATAGGAGAAGCATTGTGAAGTCTTCAGGGCAAAATTATTTAATGCCTTTTTTTTTTTTTTTTTTTTTAATAGCAGAGAAGGCTAACTCTTGTGAGTAATTAAATCCCCTTTTCTCCTAATTTAATGGATTTCATTATTTTATGGCTGGAGACCAAATCCTACTTTGAGACATACTGATGATTTCTGTCTGCATGCTATGGATCTCACATAAACATATAAGTAGAGATGGTTAGAGTTTCCCTGTTAGAACTTTTCTCTAAGAATACAGAATCTTCTCTAAGAAAAGAGCTATAAAACTGTAGGTTTAACATTGTAGAAGATATAGGCCACAGTAAGATTTAGTACAAGTGCCCATAGAGAGAAGAATGCCAGGTACCCATGAGGCAATCATTTGGATTGCTGCAAGACAAAATGCTTTTCTATTTTACAGTGGCTTTTTTTCTTTAATGATTTTCCACTTTTCAAACACTTTTTCCATGTATTCTTCTAGTTTTTTTGTGTCAAAGAATATTGAAATTACATTTTCTTTGAATGGATAGATGCTGCAAAGAGATGAATGTTTTTCATCTAACTTCATGCACAAATTCAGACTGGTCCTGGGAATTTAGTTTCATTATCTTCAGGTACTAGTATAATGTCTTGAAATCCATTAGTTAACATTTGTTTTCAGATCTTTTAATCAAGCTTTGAAAACTACAAGTTAGTCAATGAAGTGTAAATAGAGGTTTAGCTGAGAAGAAAGTGAGCAGCACGTTAGTCTGAGATCCTCCAGTACCACTTTTGGTTGCATAATATGTCTACCTGACAAAATTGGACACTTGAAAATAAAAGATGATGAAGCATCTCTCTTATTGGTAGAGGTGGAGGTACCTGGGGCTGTTTAGCCTGGCGGGGAGGGGAAGGAGGAGGAAAAGACCGAGAAGGGATCTTATCAATGTTTATAAACCTTCAGGAGGAAGCAGTTTGGAACCTAGTGAGCCTCTTGGATCCTCACAAGTCTATGAGACCAGATGGGATCCATCCTAGGGTGATGAGAGAGCTGGCATATGAGTTCACCAAGCTACTCTCCATCATTTATCAATAGTCATGGCTCACTGGAGAGGTCCCTGAAGACTGGAAGCTGGCCGATGTGGTGCCCATCCACAAGAAATGTAGGAAGGAAGACCCAGGAAATTACAGACCTGTCAGCAGCCAGGNCAGGAAATTACAGACCTGTCAGCAGCCAGGCAGAGAGGGACCTGGAGGTACTGATTGACAGCAGACTGAACATGAGCCTGCAGTGTGCCCGGGTGGCCAAGAAGGCCAATGGCATCCTGGCCTGTATCAGGAATGGTGTGGTCAATGGGACCAGGGAAGTCATTCTGCTCCTGTACACAGCACTGGTTAGGCCACACTTTGAGTATTGTGTCCAGTTCTGGGTGTCTCAATTTAAGAAAGATGTTGAGGTGCTTGAATGTGTCCAGAGAAGGGCACCAAGGCTGGTGAGGGAAATGGAGCACAGCCCTATGAGGAGAGGCTGAGGGAGCTGGGGTTGTTTAGCCTGGAGAAGAGGAGGCTTAAGGGAAACCTTATTGCTCTCTACATCTACCTAAAGGGAGGTTGCAGCCAGGTGAGATTTGGTCTCTTCTCCCAGGCACCCAGTGACAGAACAAGAGGACACAGTCTCAAACTGTGCCACGACAGGTTTAGGTTGGACATTAGGAAGTAGTTCTTCACAGGAAGAGTGATTGGCCATTGGAATGGGCTGCCTGGGGAGTGGTGGAGTCACCATCCCTGAAAGTGTTCAAGAGGAGGCTGGATGAGGCAATTACTGTCATTGTTTAGTTGATTAGAAGGGTTAGATGATAGGTTGGACTTGATAATCTTGGAGGTCTTTTCCAACCTGGTTATTTCTGTGATTCTATGAAACATCTAAAAGGTAAGGGTTATGAGGATGGAGCCACTGTTTGCAGTGATGAACAGTGATAGGGCAATGGGCAACGGACACAAATTAGGACATAGGAAGTTTCCTTATGTTCCACCTGAACATAAGGAAAAACTTCTTTACTTTGAGGGTGATGGAGCACAGGAACAGGATGCTCAGAGAGGTTGTGAAGTTTCCTTCTCTGGAGACTTTCAAAACCCGCCTGAACACATTCCTGTGCAACCTGCTGTAGGTAACCCTGCTTCAGACAAGGGGTTTGGACTATGCGATTCCAGAGGTCCTTTCTAACCCTTACAATTCTGTGATGCTGTGATTAAGGATTCACCCTTTGAATTAATTTAGTTATAATAAGCTTCTCAGTGATTGGCTTTGAAAAGCAGCAATTTCATTCCTTGATGTGTGTTTATATTAGTATCTAAACCGTGTGATGGACCTGATTTCATCCTCTTCCTTGGTACTTAGTGTGATAAGGAATACCTTGTTTCAGACAGTAGTATTACAGCAGGGAAAAGAGATTAAAAAAAACAAAACAAAAAAACAAAAGATAACCACACCAGGTATGTAAAATATTTTTTTTTAAACGAGGAAACTGATTTGTTAAAAAGAAAGTGCACTCCAAGTTAGATCTATTGTTTTATTGTTATGAATTTGCCAAGCTTCTATACATAGAGACCAAAACTCTTTGCAATATGCAATGCCAAATCTCTGGTCTTTGAGAGAGCATGTGGCAGTAAGTTGTGTAGCAAAGAGTTGACAGCAAATAGCACTCTGTATTTTCTGTATGAGATTTCAGGATGAGTGTCTGGATAAATGAGAAAGGGAATCATTAGCAGTTCCCAACATGTAAACTAATTAAAAACATTTGTGTAAAGAATTGTGACAATGGTGTCTGCTTACTTCACCTCAGTTAAATGAAGAAGATAACATCGTGTTTTATTTTCTTTTCATTACTAAATCCTTCTTCTGGATTATTCAGGGAAAGTTTTTCTAAAGGGCTTACGTGGTTGGTGATAAACTAGTCCTGGATGAAGTGAATACTTACCAAAAAAATCTGATGTGGCTTATTCCTGATAAAACACAGTTCTGCAGTGTAGTAAAGTGATAAATGTTGTGTTATATAGCAGTTTGACAGTATCACTCCTTAACAACTAGCCAGCCTAAATGTGAGTCATGGTATACACCCTCAACATTCAGCAGCACTTCTATCCATATCCATGATTGTTATATAGGTCTTTTTAATGTTCAGGAGAGAAATGCCCATATGCTTATATGGTAACTATGACTTCACTTTGGCATTAGAGGTATTTCTTGTCAGTGAGGAAAAGCTGCTAAAGAAGCTCTAAAAACCATGCACATGGTTAAGTGCAGATCTAATGACCATGCAAGAAATTATTTTCATGGTCTTTTTCAAGGTAAAACAAATCATGAAATTAACTGATAAAAAGGCTGTCATAGATTTAATCCCTTCCAGGCAAAGCTCTGAATTACACTTAGAAGAAAACTCGTAAGAGATAAAATTAAATAAAACAAAACTAAACAAAAAAATCTGCAGGAAACCCAAACCAAAACAGCAAACCAAACCAAACAAAAAAATCCAAAATCAAACAACCCCCCAACCAAAACAAAAGAAAAACAACCCCCAAAAAAACCCAAACAAAATCCAACAAGGAAAAAAATCCCCCCCAAAACATGAGGTATTTAGGAGTTACCATAAAAGGGAAAGATCAGAAGCTAATGAAATTACTTCAGAAACACAACCTCCAGGTATGGAGATAAATCCATAAACAGTCCTGTGGAGTGGAGTATAAAATTTTAAAATACACCCAATAATAATCATAATAATTAAAAAAAAAAAGCTACTCTAAGTTTTTTACAAAGGGAAATAAAACAGAGAATGCGGATAAAAAAATCTAAAGGGAGATGTGGGTTCCATCTGCAGCCAAATGCATCAAAGGAGAAACTAAAAACAAGTTGTTAAAACTAGTTTGGTAGCTGTAAATCCAATGCTGCATTCATTCTTTGGTAGTTGCAAGTTGTCTTTTATCAGGTTATTGTTTGAACACAGCATTTTGATTTTCTAATGAGCCCATTTTTTCTTAAACAAAATAGTTTTTTCAAATCTTTGTGACACATTTTTGACATTGTCAAGTTATCTAATTCCATGATAGAAGCTTAGTATTTGGACAAGAAGACTGTTCTGGATCTCCATGTCACAAAAGAAAATACTATGAAACTGTGCAAGAGGACTAGGAGCTATGGATTGTTCAGATAAACATTTCTTCTTACTGGCTTAGCCTAGCTAATATTTCATGATCAACTTGCTGCAGCTGTTGCTTCTTTAAAACTCAAACTTATCTGCCACTATTTCATAGTATTGAATCTCACCATCCTAAAACGAAATGGTTTGTACTAAGCAAAAAAATTTCATCACAGATTTTATGTCATAGACTGAGCCCAAACAGCATGTTATTCTTTTTTTACAGATCCTTTTCGCTTACATGATGATGTAAGGCATAAACCAGTTTCCCCAATATGTTTTGGAAAATATAACCTTCGTGTATTGGTATTGCTTTCCAAAGTTTAAGAAGATGGACAAAGTGGCATTTCAGCATTATCACAGGCAAGTATTATAATTAAAACAAGGAATTAGGCCTATATAAGTTTGTGTTATTTATACCTTTTTAAATGGTGTTTGGTTTTGCTAAGAGGTTTCTGTAGTATACTATTGAACTAGATCATGGAATGTGTATAGCCAACCTTAGTTCTTCATCTTAGAGTTACCTGCTTGTCTTTATGTGTACCAACTATTTATGTATCTCACTATTTATTGCTTCATTTACTAATTAACAAAAGAAGTACCCTACTAGCCAAATCCAAGTCAAATAATTTCTGAGGCTACAATCTCATGAGAGTTGTTATTACTGGAAATACAGAACTGATGTTATTGTTATCAATACTGACCAGAGAACACTTTTCATGAAAATGAAGATATATTCACATTATGACTTTTGAGTGCTTGGTTATATATCTGAATTAATGGAAAAGTGTAATTTACATGATAGGTACCTGTAAAAATAGTAAAGATAATAAGAGTAATTCTGGATAATAATGTTTCTCATATTCCTTTAATTTCAAGGAACAATAAGAAAAATATTATCTACTTTGTTACAAAGGAAGTTTACAAGGATAATAAGAAGTTATTATGTATGTTATTCATGCGTATTACTTGTAGATTTCTGATGGCTATACATTGAAGGAGGCTCAGAATTACACTCTTTTCATGTTTGGTTTGTCTAAACCGTTATAGGGTACAGGGGAATAAAGAGCACTAAATTTGGAGTGCTGTAACTGACATAGTTCCTTGTTAATTAACTGCATCTGGAATAGAAGACTTTTATGAAACTGAGTACATGCAGCTGTTGTTAGCAAGTCTAAGTATTCAGCTTGTAAAATGCATCACTTGAGTAAGAGAGGTAAGGGTCAGTTAAGCTAGAATGCTTTTGTGTATCAAGTCATGGTCCGATAGGTAAAACAAAATGCCTAGCACCAGCAGCTAGATGTGAAAGTCTGAGAGAAAAGCCATTGTATATGATTATTCTGACTGAAGTTTGTTTCAAACCAAAGTATGGGCAATTTTTTTTTTTATTATTATTCAGCGGAATTATTTTGATAATTAGACCACTATTTACTTTTCTTTTTGGATATGTCTGAGAAAGCTGATTAGACAAATACTCTTGATGGTTGTTTAAAGATTGAAAAAGATTCAAGTCAAAACTAAACATAGGGATTGCTCTACAATATATGGCTTTAAGCTGCATTTATTAAAGACTGCTAACAATGCATTTTGAAATTATGAGATAGAGAAGTAGGAGTGATAATATATTCCACTTTAGAATATAAGTCTGAGAGCCAAGCAAGCTGAAAGTTGCCATTAGTCCAGAAGTTCAGGGCTCAGAAGTTCAAGGCTGACAGATACTGACTCTTGCTATACCATACCTTCATGTACTTTTGAGTTTAGCAACAAATATTGCAATTAATTAAAGCAATACTGAAATGGCCAGATAACATGAAATTGTAGTGGAGGGGTAATTAATTAATGCAAGATGGTATTTTTTCAAAAATTGTTTATCAATTTTCAATATTCAGGAGTCTCGGCCCTCCAGGCCACTAATTTTTAATAATAATCAGGTTCTTCTGCAATGGTCATGGAAACATTATACAAATAATAACATAGGATCTAGAACAAATAACTAGCAATAACATAACATTAATTGAAGTCAAATGAACTGGAAGAGAAGGTTCCTGGGGTGTACACACCACTTGCAGTTAATTATACCGCTTGTCCACTAGATGGACTCAAGGAGCGCCTTTCTGCTTATGGCAGAAGGCAATTAGAGAATTACAAAAGGCTTTAAGTATTTACTTACAAAATATTAGTCTCCCAATTCCCTGGGACTAACAACAGCTTCAAACAGTACTCAAACACTTCCACAGGGTTCTGTTGGTGTCTTCTTAGTTGCTGAGGCTTCTCATTCTTCCTAGGCTTCACAGCTTGCTGGGGAAAGGAGGTAGATGATCTCTGACCTTATCTTGACTTCTCCAGATGATCTGTGTGTCTCCAGGACTCCTCGTCTTGGCAGGTGTAGGCAGGATGTCTTGCAATGTGCAGTCTTAGAATGATGTCACGCTGGCTATGCAGGCTTAATGTGTGGAGGCATTTACAGCTTGTTCCCGGTAAACTCAAAGCAGGTAGTTTCCAGGCAGTTCAGGATGCTCAGTGAGGCAGAACACTGCCAGAAGCAGAGAGCAATAGCAGCAGGCATGAATACAATGGCAGAGCACATTGTGTTACTTGCTCATCTCTTTTTATCAATGCAGCCCAAGACTAATGGGCCTTTGGACACTGAATAGCCAATCAGAATGGCAGTTAGCCAAGCCTGACCATATTAGGTGAAGCCATAGGCTTGCTTTACCCAAATTTGGGAGAAACATAGGTCTTGCATGAAGCAGGCACAAGCCAAGTGTATGTACCTTGTTTACCACAGGATACTAACAGGAGAAAAACAAGTCTGGGCAAGCCAGGACGTGCATAAGCCTATTTTGGCCTTTTCAGGCCTACCATGACAGAAATGATATAAAATTCTTAAATATTTCCAAAAAATATTTTTTTGGGGAAAGAAAATAAGAAGAAAAAATGCATGTTCATTGAAATTATGTTTTCCTTTTATTCTGTGTAAGGTAGAACTCAAATATATTGTTTTAAAGAATTGTTAGTTTTCTAGGTGCAACTCTTAAAAATAACCAAACCAAAATGGTATTTGATTTTTTTTTTCCTTACAGTACAGGAAATTATAAATATTTATATTAAAATTAAGGGATTTTTAAGGGATTTTTTTTAAAAAAAAATACAAAGTGGAGTGTTAGTTTCAATAGTCTTCTTACATACTTTAATCCAACGTTTTTTGTTTTTTTTTTAAGGAAAGATTTGATTAACACTGCACTGTCAAGCCTTTAGGGTCAGGGCAGATTGTATTAGAAGCATGACAAGTAGTTAATGAATTTGCATTGACTAATCCATACAAAGCTAAAGATTTTTCTGTCAGGATTAATGTCCAAAAAGAGTAGGACACACTATTTGATACATTATCTTATACTGAATCATACTGTTACTGGACATAAGATTAAGGTACTATGTTATTTTGCCTCCATCCATAGATATATAACTGTTTTTTTGCTATGACATTGATGTATAGTCACTGCATTAGGAATGCATTTAATCATCAGTAATGTCTTGCTGTAATTCCTCTGTATATGGTATGTGTACTTGCAGTAACTGTGATAGGACAAGGAGCAATGGATGTAAGTTGCAGCACAAGAGGTTCCACCTCAACACAAGGGGAAACTTCTTTACTAGAAGGGTCACAGAACACTGAAACAGGCTCCCCAGAGAGGCTCTGGAGTCTCTTTCTCTGGAGGCTTTCAAGGCCTGTCTGGATGCATTTCTCTGTGATCTGAGCTAGACTGCATGGGCCTGCTCTGGGGGGTTGGACTCGATGATCTCTTTGGGTCCCTTCCAACCCCTGACATCCTGTCATCTTGTGATCTTGTGAACTGGATGAGTCTTGCAGACATTCACTTTATAGTAATAGTTCCTGCTGTGTAGTGATTTAGAATGCATTATAGAGTCAGAGATGTATGCTCCAAATTTTGATCTATGCTTTCAGTTTGAACTGTCAGAAGACCTGGTGCTGAAACATATTTTAAACTTTCAGATATATTGTTTTCAGATATCTAAACTGTCAATTTAGATGTCAGTTCAGATATGTAAACTGTCTAGATATGTTGTGACCAAAAAAGTTGCTATATGTTAAAAATTTAGTGGCCTAAGTGAAATGAGTACTTGGTGATCTTATGGTATTTCAGGAGGCAGAATTTGGTGAAAAGAATTGCTGCAACGCTTTTTTTCCAGGGAAGCTAAACTTGCTAGTCTTGTCAAAATGGTAAGAAGAGAAAGAGGGTAAGCCTTTGGCTTTGAAGAAGTGAAAGGGATTAAGGAAGATGTCCTACCAAGCTTTGAATAAAATTCTGGGACTTTGCAAAAACAGCAACAAAGTATGGCATTCTTCTCATAAGGGATGTGCATTTAAATGCTGATAGAGGAATCGCAGTCCACAAGAACAGCAATAAATGCATGAAGAGAGCACAAGAGGGGAGAAATAGCACAAAAATGTGATGGAAAGATGCTTAATAATTTTGCAATATTCAGTGAGAACTAGTAGTAGATGGGAGTTATTTGATAATAAGCCCAGCTTGCCCCACCCCGACATCTAAAACTGTGATTTGGATCCTATGAAAGAGTATCTGTAATAAAGTCCTCTTATTTTGTCTTTGTTTTCTCCATTTAAGAGATAGCTACATCTTTCAGTTCAACTAGTTAAGTTCATGCTTAGTTGTCTGAGGCCTGGGTCTAGTTTACTGCATATGTGAAGTCATTGCACAGGAAATGCCTAGCAACATCTAAAAAGCTTCTTGTGACTCAGTGCAGCTTAAAAGTATCCAGAAGAATAATATGATAATATAAAGGCTAAAAATTAGTTCATGAATAATATTGGCCTATAAGATAAGAGCAATGGAAGGTTATAAATTAATATTTAGGGCACATCCTTCAAAAGTGCAGAATGCTAAATGTGATTTACCTTGCTAGTAAAGCTGTTGGCTGTGTGGATTACATTCATCATTATCACTTATTATAGCCATCTCAAGATGAATGTCACAGGCTGACACCAACCATTTGGTTCCTGAGGTGAATATGATCATACACTTCTCATAAATAATACTCATTAGTGTCTCCAACCTTCTTATTTTTGATCATCTCTCTGCTGTAAATACCAGTTGCCTACTTCCATACTACATGGTACATCACAATGCATTTAAGTATTGTATTTAAGTGCTTTCCAGCTGCTGCAGCTTTTTTATCTGTGTACAGATCTCTGTAACTTAGATAAATCAAATGATAACTCTCTTCAGAGAGAGCTTCACTACTCTCATTACTCAAAAGCCTCCTTAGACTCTATTATATGTATGCTCCTCGGTTTCCCATTCAAAATCATGCAGTTCATCCATGCCAAATGTTGTCTCTGTGCTCTCTAAATGTTATAGAGTTGGAGGGTTTTTTTTTTCCTAGTTGTATGCTTTTCAAAATCACTGTTCAACTCTTTCTTCCTCTGTTTAGCCTTCGACTTTTTCATTGGGTTTGATATTCAGTTAAAATAGTATCATAGGATGGTCTGGGTTGGAAGGGACCTCTGAACATCATCTAGTCTAACTCCCTCTGCAGTAAACAGGGGCATCCCCAACTAGATCAGACTGCCCAGAACCCTGTTGAGCCTCCCTTTGAATATCTCCAAGGATGGGACCCCAACCACATCCCGTGGCAAACCTGTTCCAGTGTTCCA
>WBNM01009603.1:18755-29145 GCA_013399055.1 Ramphastos sulfuratus | reverse complement strand
ACAGGACTTCAGGTGGGGTCTGGATATGCACTACTTCAGCAGGAGCAACACACTTCTCATGTAGTTGCATGCATGTTGCTGTGCCTGTCCTGTTATCCACAGCTCCTATTTCTGTGTGGCTAGTTCTCTGCATTCACAGTAGAGCAAATAGCATAACAATCAGTTAGGAGAGCTTCAAATACCAATTGCAGTGGCAATGTTTCCAGTACGATTAAAATTCTAGCCTAACTCACATTTGATTTGGGGAGTCACTGCTTCTTAACAGGATAAATGGAAGAATCCATTGAAAAAACACATAACATGTATTTTCTGTCTCCAGCTGAGCCTATATAGTCAGTTGGCCTCTGGACCCTTGGATTTTATATCTATCCCATCACTTTCCAAGCTATAATTCACTCCTTGTCTTTCAGCACTATGCTAACATGAACAGGCTTTTTTTTTTCTTTCCTTTTTTTTTTTTTTTTCCCCCAATACAAAATCCTCTGACAAATACATTTGATGACTCATAATTGTTCTGCTTTTGTTTCTTGCAGGGATGCCAAGAGCATTATGTCCATTGCACAGGAGCTGACTGAATTTATTAACACTTATCATTAATATTAAGTGTGCCATTTCTTTTTATTTTTTCTTTCTGTTTCCTTTTTTCCATTTCTTTTTTCCATTTCTTTTTTCCCCCCCTTTTTTTTTTTCTTCCTTTTTTAAAATCACCACCTGCATTGTGGTTTTCTTCACCATATTGTAGAACAAATATAAGCCATTCAAACAAGTGTTCAGAAAGAGACTATAGGAAGAGGCCTCCCATCCTCAACAAAACAGTTTTGGAAGCCATGGTTGGCACAAAATTGATGGCTTCATCCCTTCTGTCTATGAGTGTCTCCAGTTGTTCAGATTTTGGAGCAGAGGTTCCTGAAGAACATGGATGTGTTGAATCATCTTTTTTTTTTGTTTGTTTGTTTTTTTGTTTTTTTTTCTCTTACACAATGGTAGGGAAGGTCCTGGTATTTTGACACTCCATGGCATTCACTCTGTTTGAACTTCACTCTTTTTTTAAAGTTAATCATCATGAGGGTAGGGAGGCTCTGCAGAGGGACCTACTGACTTACTTTGTAGAAGAGCTACTGAGCTATTAGTGAAATGTAAACAGCCTTCTGCAGTGTGTTCTATTAACATGACTTTGATGACAGAGTAAATTGCTAAGTATAATACTATACTAATTACTTTTTTTTAATACTGGAGGAATTTTCATATTAAACCTCACAATCCTTGTGAAATGCTACTATCTCTTAATTTCAAAAGAAAGAAATACAGAATTGGAATTATTTAGGTTGGAAGAGACTCTTAAGATCATTGAGTCCAACATCATGACAGTAGGGAGGCTCTACAGAGGGGACTTGGATGGATTGGATCAAGGAGCCAGTGTTAATGGCATGAGCTTCAACAAGGCCAAATGCCAGGTCCTGCACTTGGCCACAACAACCCCAAGCAATGCTACAGGCTTGGGGAAGTGTGGCTGGAAAGCAGCCTGGCAGAAAGGGACCTGGGGGTTGTGATTGACAAGCAACTGAATGTGAGCAAGCAGTGTGCCCAGGTGGCAAAGAAAGCCACTGGCATCCTGGCTGGGATCAGAAATGCTGTGTCCAGCAGGAGCAGGGAGGTGATTGTGCCCTTGGACTGGGCTCTGGTGAGGCCACGCCTCGAGTATTGTGTTCAGTTTTGGGCACCTCATTACAAGAGGGATGTGGAGGTGCTGGAGGGAGTGCAGAGGAGGGCAACAAAGCTGAAGAATAAATCTTGGGAGGGAACTGGGGCTGGTTAGTGTGAAAAAGAGGAGGCTGAGAGGAGACCTCATTGGTGTCTACAGCTGCCTGAAAGGATGTTGTGGAGAGGCTGCTGCTGGTCTCTTCTCACAGGTAATTAGTGATAGAACAAGAGGGAATGGCCTTGGGCTGTAACAGAGTAGGTTCAGACTGTACATTAAGCTAAAACATTTCATGGCAAGAGTGATCAGGGACTGGAATGAGCTTCCCAGGGAAGTGAGTCACCAACTGTGGATGTGTTTAAAAGTCGTCTCGATGTGGTGCTTGGGGATACGGCTTAGGGGTACATGTTGTAGAGCAGGGTTATTGGTTGGACTTGGTGATCCTGAGGGTCTTTTCCAACCCCTTTTCCACCCCTTTTCCAACTGTTTTCCAACCAAACCATGATTCTGTGAGTAGAAGAGGTTAATCTCTTGATGAGTGCTGCTAGCACCCAGTAACTCTGTCACCCCCATGTCATGTTCTCCAGTAACAATCTTTTTCTCTCAAACTGGCAAGGCAAATCATGAATGGGCTGCATTACAAAAAACACAACTAAAAACCTGTCTGATGGTGTAGCAGCTCTTCTTGCTTGGAAAATTGTTCTTTTTGTTTAAATCTCCCCATCTCCTGAAAAAAAAAACTTTTAATTCCCTATTTGTCCTGTGTCATTATTGCCCTTTTTGATGTCAGAAGCAATGTCCACAAGGAATATTGGCAATTCTGCTTTCAGCTAAAGTAGATGTAAGTAATTACAGTGGCTCTTCTGATAATGCTGCTTATAACAAACACTTAGAGCCTGCAGGACTTCGAAGCAGGAGAGGGCCCAGAACACAGATGTAAGCATCAGACTACTGAAGTCCCTTCTCCTGGCTCCAAAATCTATCTGTGTGTGTAAATGTTCCCACTTTGAGGCATTCATCTCACCTTCTCTCTCCTAGACAAGAGCTGGCTTCCTAAATATGCAGCACCATAAATACAATTAGAGTTTAGCTCAGATCATGCCCAGAGTTTCTTTTTTTAGTAATTTTGTTGCTTCTGTATGGGATTTGATTTTTTTTTTTTTTTCAGCAATATCTCACCCCCTATCACTTATTCTAGTTGCCCATAAAGGCTGATACAGAGGGACAAAAAACACAGGCTGGTGTGGCTGCTGCCTGCATGATACCTTTTCTGACTGTCTTTGGGCATTAAAGTACTCAATGATTCCTGACAATGTAGTGTTACAATAAAAATAATGCAATTCTATTTTTTTTTCCTCCCCCTGCATATGCTCCTTGGGTTGTATTACTATGGAAAGGTAATAAATGCATGCAGCAAGTTATTACATGTTGATAAAAGATGGTGCTAACTTCTGGTTTGTGATATCAAGGTTGAAAAAAACAATGCAGTGTTACAATAAAAATAATGCAATTTTAGTTTTTGTTCCCTCCTGGATATGCTTCTTGGGTTGTATTACTATGGAAAGGTAATAAATGCATGCAGCAAGTTCATAGAGTCCTAGAATGGTAAGGTTGGAAGGGACCTCAAGGATCACCTAGTTCCAACCCCCTACCATAGACAGGGACACCTCCCACTAGAACAGGTCACTCAAGGCCTCGTCCAAGCTGGCCTTGAACACCTCCAGGGAGAGAGCAGCCACAACCTCCCTGGGCAGCCTCTGCCAGTGTCTCACCACCCTCCCTGGAAACAACTTCCTCCTAACATCCAGTTTCAATCTCCCCTCTGCCAGTTTAAACCCATTGCCCCTTGTCCTGTCATTGCAAGACCTTGTCAATAGTCCCTCCTCAGCCTTCCTGTAGCCCCCTTCAGATACATGCAAGGCAAACCTTGGGGTAAGGTATAGGGGTGGAGAGAAGGTGGAAAGNCAGGAAGGCTGGGGAGGGACTATTGACAAGGTCTTGCAATGACAGGACAAGGGGCAATGGGTTTGAACTGGCAGAGGGGAGATTGAAACTGGATGTTAGGAGGAAGTTGTTTGCAGTGAGGGTGGTGAGACACTGGCACAGGTTGCCCAGGGAGGTTGTAGCTGCTCTGTCCCTGGAGGTGTTCAAGGCCAGGTTGGATGAGGCCTTGAGTGACCTGTTCTAGTGGGAGGTGTCCCTGCCTATGGCAGGGGGTTGGAACTAGATGATCTTTGAGGTCCCTTCCAACCTTACCATTCTATGATCTACTTGGAGCGAGTTTCACTGCGCAGCGCAGAGACCTGTCCTCAAAGACACAAAGAGTTAACACAGTGTGAGCTTTCTAATAAAACTAAAGGCAGTGCATCTTTTTTTTTTTTTTATAAGCTATGTGACACCATGTAATTTTGGAGGAATTTTATACTTTGCTAGGAAAACAACAATACCTTGTGTCTTTTTTTTTTTTTCTGCCCAAACCCAGCCATTACTTTGCCCTGATTGCAGTAGTAAATATTGTGGCAAAGACATTTAATGATGGCTACAAAGATTCTTTTATTTTACCTCACAAACAACATTTCAGAACTGAGCATATTTTGCCTCATCTCAAGCACATGAAAAGTGCTGTGCCCTGTATATGTGCTGATGTAGACCTTAGAGAAGTAAATGCAACAGAAAAACAGCAGGCAGCATTAACACATCCAGACCATTCTCTAGCCTGGTAGGTAAATATGTCTGCGTGGCACAGACAGGTAAAGACAGGAGCTACAATTATGTTCCTTGGTGCCATCATACTGCCAACAAGAGGCAGAATCACCAGCTCGAGTGCCCAGCTCTCTCCTCCTGCCAGGTTGAACTTGTTGAGAACCACGAGCAGCATCTCTGAGACTGACACAGGAAAGATGTCCACTCTGCAGGCGCTCAGGAAGGGATTTCAAGGAAAATGTCATCTCTGCTTGGAAGTACAATCCCCCTTTGGCATCCTAGTGGCATAATCTGCCTACACATCAGTCCTTGCACACAGTCACTTGTAAAATTAGGCCCAATGTGGTTTAAAGACAGAGTTAGGACAAAAATGGAGAGCAATCCTAAACCCAGCTTCCTTTGGGATGCTTTCTCACAAATGCAACATGACTCAGTCCCTCTTACTTAGGGCAGGAAAGTTGAAAAACATTAACTTTTTTGGTAAGAGTTTTCCTCTTTTGTTTAAAATAAGAAAATTCTGGTCCCAGCTGCAGAGTCCCAGTGAGAAGGCTGGGAACAACATAGGCTGTTGGTTTATACAGAAGGATGAGCTGACCCTCAGCCCGAGCTCAGAGTGAGTGGGTGGGATGTCACACTGTACTGTTTGATGAATTTGGAGGCAGAAGTTCATTGCCACTGTGCTGGCTGCTGCCAGGAAGCTGAAAGTGCCCTGGGAATTTCAGACTACTCTTCCCAGACATCAGGAGTCAAGAAAGTCTGCTGGCACTTCGAGCTTTAGCTCCCTGCCTAACGCAGGACTGTGCAAACTTCTTGAGTAGCAGTCGTCCAGTGGGCTGGAAATTGGTAGTCAGAGTTCAAGCAGGACGTGAAACAATCTGCAGTCTGCAAAGCTGGTGCAGATCCTGACCCCAGGGGCTAGACCGTGGTAATTGCTTTGGAGCTGATGCTGCAGCTCAGTCGCCATCCGCAGCTCCACTACAGCCTAGCAATGCCTTTATAGCTGCGCCCCACGGTCGTCTCCCGTTTGAAGGACCATCAGAGCCCTGCTGCTACCTCCCATAGCCTTCCTTTGATGGGATAACATCTTACTCTTTTTTCCCTTCTTTTTTTTTTTTTCCTTTTTTTCCTTTTTTTCCTTTTTTCTTTTTTTCCTTTTTTTTCTGTTTTTCCTTTTTTTCTTTTTTTATTTTCTTTTTTTCCTTTTTTCTTTTTTTCCTTTTTTTCCCTTTTAAAATTTTTTTCCTTTTTTTTTCTTTTTTCCCCTTTCCCCTTTTTTAAAATTTTTTTCCTTTTTCTTTTTTTCCTTTTTTCCCCTTTCTCCTTTTTTTTTCATATTTTTGTTCCTTTTCCTTTTTTTTTTTTCCCCTCCCCCATTTTCCACCCACCACCTCCTCAGCTACTCTGCATTACACTTTCATCCAAGTTGTTTCATTTTTCTTTCCCCCCTACCATCTCAGAAGCATAAACCTGTTTTCTGGCTCTGTGTCAGTGATTTAAAGGCTTGCATTCCTGAAGCACCATACAATTTAATGGAATTCTTGACTACTGCTTATGCCAGTTATTGTTATTGCTACATTACACTTAACTACATTTTTTGGGGGGGGAGAACAGTTTTCTTATTGATGGGTATTTGGAGCCATTCTTTCATAGCTATAAAGGACATAGACAATTGCAACAGGAGACATGTAAGATGCATTTCATCTTTTTGAAAAACAAGGTAAGAAAGCACATTGCAATATATAATCAGATTTGGGAATGATAGAATTGGAGTCTTGTGAACCTGAAGATTACTGATAGAAAGGTTACTTAGGTTTTAATGCCATATTTGTCAGGGTGATGTTGAAGGAGCAGGCTTAGCCAGTGCTAGATACTTGGGAACTAAACATCATGTATACAAATCTGTTTTCATGGTTAAACAGAGATTGATGTTGCATGTGATTTTTTTTGAAGCAAAGCAAAGTAAGAACATCATTCCCTGATGGTTTGGTGGCACTGAGGCTTACCTACAAATCCCAGTGTGTACCTAATAGCATCTAAAAACTTTTTGAAAACTTTGTTTATTGTGTCAACCCCAAAGAGCAAACTACGATGGGAGATTCCTGCTAAACAGGGAATTTTCAAGGAATCATTGAGGCTGGAACAGACCTCTGAGATCATCAAGTCCAGCCTATGACCTAACACCACGATGTCAGCTAAACCATGGCACTGAGTGCCACATCCAATCTTTTCTTAATGACCTCCAGGGATGATGACTCCATCACCCCCCTGGGCAGCCCATTCCAGTGCCTAATCACCCTTGCATGAGGAAGAGCTTCCTAACATCCAACCTAAATGCCTCCATGTGCAGCTCCAGTCCATGCCCTCTTGTCCTGTCACACCTTGCCTGGGAGAAGAGCCTGACCCCCACATGACTACAACTTCCCTTCAGGTACCTGTAGAGAGTGATAAGGTCCTCTCTAAGTCTCCTCTTCTGCAGGCTGAACACCCCCAGCTCCCTCAGCCTCTCCTCATACAACTTTCCCTCCAGCCCTCTCCCCAGTCTCATCACTCTCCTCTGGACCTGCTCCAGCACCTCAATATCCTTCTGCAGTGAGGGTCCCAGAGCTGCACACAGTGCTGGAGGTGAGGCCTCACCAGTGCAGAGTACAGGGGAGAATGACAGCCCTGGTCCTGCTGGCCACACTCTTCCTGATACAGGCCAGGATGCCACTGGCCTTCTGTGCCAGCTGAGCACACTGCAGGCTCATGTTCAGCTGCTGTCACCCAGCACTGCCAGGTCCCTCTGAGCCAGGCTACTCTCCAGTCTGTAGCACTGCAGGGGGTTAGTGTGGCTGAAGTGTAGGACCCTGCACTTGGTCCTGGTGAATCTCACACCATTGGCCTCAGTCCATTGGCTCAGCCTGGCCAGGTTCCTCTGCAGCATCTTCCTACCCTCCAGAAGATCAACTCTCCCTCCTAACTTGGTGTCATCCACAAATTTACTGATGGTAGACTCCATCCCTTCATTCAGGGCATCGATAAAGATGTTGAATAAAACTGATCCCTGGAGGACACTACAGTTCAAGCCCCTGTTCACAGTTAATGAGTAGTCTGCTGTCATACAGCAGCTGAGGTGATCTGGGCATGAAAACCTACTGTCCTTGTGCCCAGAACTGCTGTTTTGTCTTCCTGGGCAGTCTGTCAGAGCTGACCCAGCTCTAAGCAGGAGGCTGGACTGGATTATTTTCAAAGACCTCTTCAAGCCTCAACTGCTTGATGATTCTGTCACAGTTCTACTATTTTCCTCTGATCTCTGTCTAGAAGAGAATGCTTTGAGAAGAAATTAGAGTAGCCTTCCAGTATCTGAAGGGGGCTACAAGAAGGCTGGGGAGGGACTATTGACAAGGTCTTGAACTGGCAGAGGGGAGATTGAAAGTGGATGTTAGGAAGAAGTTGTTTGCAGTGAGGGTGGTGAGACACTGGCACAGGTTGCCCAGGGAGGTTGTGGGGCACAGAAGCACCAAATGTGATCTTCAATTTCATTGGAGCATCAAGAGCTTTATGTCTGGAAGCACAGCTTGGACCTGCCCCTGGTTGCTTCTGCTGCTTCTCCTGCGCCTGCTGCTATCTTCCCCTGCCGCTGTTTTGGCTGCTGCTGCTTTTGCTGCTTCGCCGCCGCTTGACCCCTTCCCCATCTTCCTTCAGGTTATTGTATTCCTGTAGTAGTTCTATTCTCCCTATACTGTTATATTTAGTTTGAACTATAAGAAATACAATTTCTCTTTTTGTTTCCTAACTTCATAAAAAAGAAAAAATCTGTGTCTTGGTGAGGTTATTCTGCCAGGGGAGGGATCCACCCTAACCTGGTACACACACTAAGCAACTACATCTACCTAGAAGAAAAATTGCTTCTTTCCAGTAATAAAGAGGAACTAAGCAAATCAGAAATTAAGCAAAAGCTTATAACAATGTTTTATTCACATTCCTTCTATTTAAGTTGAAAGAATGAGCCTTTTGTGCTGATGCTGAGGTTGCAAGTATTCTAATTAAATGTTGTATTACCATCAGGCTAGGCTGCTATGGTAAACACTACCCTAGGAGGAGATTTTTGCAGGGTTAATCAATTCTGTGGTATTCCCTTTAACTCTGCTTACCCTTTTCATGCTGCCCCTACCTGTTTAACCTTCTTTCTGCTACTTCAATTCCTGAAACTTTGCAGTTATTGTATGCTTTCACTTATTAATCCAATTTAGAGTATTAAGAGAGGGTAGCATTTTGTGACTGCTGTATCTAATTCTGTCTCAAGTGCAGGTTTCTCTTATTGGCACCAGCACCTTGACATTTTTTTCCCAAAGCACACAACCCAACTAATTCTTGTTGGTAGGTTACTTTTCCATAAGCAAGGGGCAAAAGGAGAGGCACCTTCCTGCTGCAGCACTGCATAAGATAAAACACCTGGAAAAGAAGCAGCTGGACCTCTCTTGTCTTTGAATCTTTGTGAGAACAAGAAAATATTTCCAATTTTTTGGGTTATGGAACTTTGAGAGAAAGGAAATGGATTTGTTCACCTGAGTAGTAAGAGAAAAAACAAATATACCAATACAGAAATTTCACCTGGGGTATTTCCAAGGAGGTGACCAGACCCAGTTCCATGTGATGAAGATGATCAGGGCCACGAAGATGTTCAGAGGGCTGCAGCAGCTCTGCTATAAGGACAGGCTGAGAGAGTTGGGCTCTGCAGCCTGGAGAAGAGAAGGCTTCAAGGAGACCTTAGAGTAGCCTTCCAGTATCCAAATGGAAGCTACAAGAGGGCTGGAGAGGGACTATTGACAAGGTCCTGCAATGACAGGACAAGGGGCAATGGGTTTAAACTGGCAGAGGGGAGATGTTAGGAAGAAGTCCTTGACAATGAGGGTGGTGAGACACTGGCACAGGTTGCCCAGGGAGGTTGTGGAGCACAGAAGCACCCAACATGATTGATCACATTGGGTGATTCTCTGCTACACACCCCCACTGGAGATGTTCAAGGCCAGGTTGGACGAGGCCTTGAGTGACCTGTTTTAGTGAGAGATATCCCTGCCTATGGCAGGGGGTTGGAACTGGATGATCTTTGAGGTCCCTTCCAACCTTACCATTCTATGATTCTATACCTTTTTTTGCCTGCATTCTCTGAAGCAAGACATCACCCTACACAGCAGAAAAGGTGAGAGGTCTTCTAAGAAGTTATAAATTGAATAGTGTGATTTTTTTTATCCTAATGTAAGATTGTATTTCCTCTGTTCTCTCTTCAAAACCAATTTATTTACCTTTCATACCACAACACTTAAAAGTTCTAAGACATATAACCTTGAATCTCATTATGCTGTGTCTAAATGAGTCTTATTTGCTGTGCCAGTAATTGATAAGGCATAGAATATTGGGGTTTCTCTCTCATTTAGTGCAGAACACCTGTTATTGCTAATGGTAGTCATAGTTAGGTATTGAAGAAGATTAAATCTCTATTCAGGCTGTGGTTTGCACTATAGTGGGTTAAAAAAAAAACCCCAACAAAATAGCAGAATCTCAGCCTCAAATTTCATAGAGGATATCCTGACCCTGTTGAAGTCAATTAAAATTTTGCCATTGGTTTCTAATGGTGAGAGCATTCCACAATCCAGGTTTGGATTAGAGAAGAAATCAATATTATTTTAAGACATTCACTGTCTTAATTCTCTTTATTTTTATTTCCCTTGGACCCTACATGTAGACAAAGATGAATTCATTCAGAGGAATTTGTGGGCTGATATATTAATGAATATGATTCAGACATGAGGCAGCAGTCTAAATCATGGGACATTGCTCTCAGTTTTCAAACTTCCCTTTTGCAATCAAGGTGAGTGTTGGCATAGCAAAATAAAATAAAATAAAATAAAGGAAAGGAAAGGAAAGGAAAGGAAAGGAAAGGAAAGAAAAGAAAAGAAAAGAAAAGAAAAGAAAAGAAAAGAAAAGAAAAGAAAAGAAAAGAAAAGA